>JAODOY010075106.1:0-15783 GCA_025399855.1 Forbesichthys papilliferus
GAGCCTGACTCCACCTTTAAAGTGTACCTGCACCCCAGCTCTGAGCCTGACTCCACCTTTAAAGTGTAGCTGCACCCGTGTACCATTTAAACCATGTCCTGGGGTAATTTCTAACAGATATAATGTGTAGTTCTGTTTTCAGACCATAAAATGCAGATTTCTACACAAACGAGAATTTTGATGTGCGTATATGTGTCTCATAACAGATCAATCCTATTACTTTGTTTACAGCTCAAAAGATACATTTTAAGATGCAGTTACACTTTAACTAACACAATATACCTGTTAACTCAATAGATACAGTCAATATTTAGCACAATGTTTATTATTATTCAATTACTGCCAAACATCTTCTGCACTGAATTATCACAAATATTGTTGGTTTATAAAATAAGGCACTTTCCAACTCATGCAGCATATGACAGGGATTACAGTGTTCTGCGTCTGTGGTGAAACACAAACATTGTGCTTTTAGTTCAACTTCATCAGTTACTTCAGACTTACTTAGCCATGTACTTAAAATGGCAGTGACGTGGAGCATGTGTTTCTGGTATTGTGTGTGTGGCTTATGTGAGTGCATATGTGTGCGCACATGCGCGTGTGTGCACGTGCACGTGTGTGTGCACATGGGCGTGTGTGTGTGCACGTGTGTGTGCACATGCGCGTGTGCGCGTGTGTGTGCGTGTGTGTGCTTGTGTGTGTGCACGTGCACGTGTGTGTCCTCAGAGGTGCTCCTGCAGCCACAACACAGTGTTGATGAAGCAGTCGGCCTGAGTGTCCACTCTGCCCAGGGAGTGGCCGTCCTCTGGAAACCATAGCAACCTGACAAGAACACACACCACCACATTTATCACGTGCAGGTGACATCTCCTCGACAGGACACACACACACGCACGCACGCACGCACGCACGCACGCACGCGTTGAATTGACGATTGAATGCGCCAGGCCTGCGGGGTTACAAACTAAGAAAACTCTTATTAGTAAGCCTACGCTACAGTAGGTTATGGGGGCTAGAGTTGCAGGGACCCTTCTTCAAGAGGGAAGCCTTCATCTGTCTTAATGCAGAACCGGATCCGCTGAGCTGTGTTGGAAGGACCACTGTCACTCACTGCCTTCCGTTGGTTGACATATAAACAAGCCACATTACGTTGAGTTAGCAGTTAGCAGGTTGCTAACTGCTTCATTTTGGACACTGTCATGTCGGTAGGCTTCAAACACAATTATTGATAATTCATATTTTGAACGATAATACTAACCGTCGGGAATTTTACCGTGGTTTATCGTGAAACCGGTAATTGTTACATCTCTAATAGCCGCGCACGTCTGCAAGCCAGAACCCCCCGATGTTTCACTGTAGACATCGACCGATGCCAATCCCGAATGCGCGCACACACGCACACACACACGCGCACACATGCACGCACACAATCACTGAACCCCATGAAAACAAATGCATTATAATTAAACTAAAGTTTATAACAGAGGTCACACTGCAGGACAAAGGGGAGCTGGACACTCCGTTTCCCCCTACCTGACGGGGGAGGCTCTGCTTCTCAGGGCCCTGTAGAGCTCCAGGCCCTGGTGGGGAGACACCCTCCTGTCCCTGGCCCCCAGCATCAGGAGCACTGGGGCCCGAATCTGTGCACACACACACACACACACAGAGCAGACATATATATATATTTATATATAAAATATGTCTGTGTTTGTGTGTGTGTGTGTGTATGTGTGTGTGTGTGTGTGTGTGTGTGTGTGTGTTACCTGTCCAGCATGAGTGATGGGGGACCTCTCCAGCATGCAGCTCAGGGCTCCAGCAGTAGGCAGCTGGTCGTAGCAGTAGGACAGACCCACACTGGAGTAGCGCCTGCACACACACACACACACGCACACACACGCACACCATGTGCACACACACACAAGCATGCTTGCGCTCACACACACACAAAGAGAGAGAGCGAGCACGGTCAGGGTAAGTGTGTGTGTGTGCCAGTCCACTATGTCACTGGTTCCCAGTAGCAGGTGTGTGTGTGCGTGTGGGTGCGCGTGCGTGCGTGCGTGCGTGTGTGTGTGTGTGCGTGTGTCTCACCAGTCCACTATGTCACTGGTTCCCAATAGCGTGGCGGCGTTAATCACGGGGTTCCTGGCTGCACACACTCTGTAGAAGTCTGGGTACTGACCAACCAGGTGGCAGGACAAGAAACCGCCATGGGAACCACCAATCACAGCCAAGCGCTCGGGGTCAAGGGTCACGTCGCTCTGCAGTGCAGTCAGCACGGCCCTCTGGGTAAAAAACAAACAAACAAACGCTCCAATCACAACACTTGTAATATTAATTACTTAGTAACTTATTACTTATTAGTAATACGTTTAATATTACACTAATATTGTACATTCACTATCTAACAACAACCAATACACTGTATTCAAATGTCTGAGACCAGATTATACAGTATGCACCCATATCTAATGCCTTACTGCTGCATTCACAATAACGGTGGACAAGATCAGATACCTGAACATCTTTGACATCCTGGTCGCCGATGTGACCAATCAAGGACTGGATGCTGTCCTGGCCAAACCCTGTTGAGCCCCGGTAGTTCACTGTTCACAGACAGACAGACAGACAGACAGACAGGGAGAGAGACACCCTAAAACCCTTGTTGTCTTGAGGGACCCAAAAGGATTACTTATGAAACAAGTCAAGCCAGAACAGCTAGTCGGAAAATGTAGTGGTCTAAAACAAGCCAGTAAGATTTCCCCCCAGATGTGACATCACTGCTGTATTGGAACCAATAATCTTTGTCCTACTCTGGAATCTCCAGTAATACATCCAATCGGGTTAGACACCAACTGAAACATAATGTTCAACTCGAAGGAAGAAAAGTTTGCTCAAAATGTCTGTGCGTGTGTGTGCGTCCGTGTACCCATAAGCACAGCAAAGCCCAGTTTAGCCAGTCCAGCGGTGACAATGTTCCATTCAGCTGGAAACTGGGAGTGTGGGCCGCCTGAGAACACACACCCTAGCATTATGACACAGTGCACAAGCACTCACCATTATGAGCTGTACTGGTGTTGGTCAAACCAGTACAACCAGCAGGTGATACAGACAATCACAGATTGGATCCCATCGTCTTCCCAGCACCCCGACTCCCCCACGCCACGATCTCATTCTGACCACTTGTCTAGGAGTTACCCATGCACCCACATAACAGTGTTATCAGCCTGTGGGTGACAGATGGTTCAACAGCCACCTTAGTGTATCTAACCATGCACTCACACCGCCAGCTACAGTCAGCTGCAAAGACAGACCTTCATTCATTTCAATGAGCGCCGGGTGACTATGGGCGACAGTGAGCTGCTAGCAGAATGAAAGTTGACCAACATGGAACTTTGTTCAAATGTTCAGTGACGTGGTGTAACAACTAACCAATCAGAGAGTAGATGTGTGTCGGCAACGCCCCTCCCTCGTCTTGGCGATTGAAACAGGAGGAGAAAATGTGAGCTTGTTCGTTTACCATTACATATAATTATATATATAGCGTGATGGCAGATTTTTAAGGTTGTATTCATCGCTTGAGAGGTATATTAACGCATTGGGCGTAAAAACCAAGTGAATCACAACTGGAATTATACGTTATAACACCATTCATTGAACGGCAATGTAAAAATATTGTGATGTAAGCTATGTTATAGTAAAATAATGATTGCCACCATCTTAGTGAGTGCAGGGTTACACAGTGTGTGACCGAGTTACCTAAGCTCTCTCCCTAACGACCACATGAACATTTTAAAACCAGGAAGTGACTTTTATTTTGAATTGCATAGATGGGAAGTCTGTGATGTACTGGGATGGTCCAACAGCATGAAGAGCTCTACCATGGATGAACACAACCAGAGGAATCTGCATTCTAGAAGACAGGGGCTTCACCAGCACACCCCCAAACTCCAGACCAGCTGAGACGGGGAGAGAGAGAGAGAGAGAGGGTGAGAGGGTGAGAGAGAGAGGGGGAAGTGAGAAGCAGAGAGAGAGGGGGGGTGATAGAGGGAGGGAGGGGAAGAGGTGGAGAGACATTAAGCCTGATATCTGATTCTTTTGTTTGCATGAAAGCACAGGTGTGTGTGTGTGTTTGTGTGCACGTGTGCGTCCGTGTGTTGCCACTGACAGTAGCATGCGTTGTCCTCCTCTGGTGTTGGGCAGACGTCTAGGACCCTCCAGTGGAGGTCAAAGGTCACAGGTTCCTGTAAGGTTCTCCAGGTCACCGGCTGACCGGGCTCAGCGAGGAACCCTACCCTCTTCACACACACACACACACTGTTGTTCTATGGCATGGTTAGTCATTCTCTAGAACGTTCTAAATTCAAGCTCAAATCAAAGCAATATCGCCGCTCCACACATCGAGACGCACTGTGAGCGGCGTTGGCCACTTTGTTTATGTTCCTATTTACGGAGCGAAGGGCTGTGTAGACGTACCAGATTACTGTCTCAACACGCACAGACAAGGGTCAGATAGTGAAATGCAAGGAGATATTTGGTGGATTTTACAAAACGTGTATTAGCTTACAATTAGACAGCTGACTAATAGCTTTAAGTGGGAAACTAGCTAAAGACACACGAGGCTGTTAAATGAGGTGAATCTTTGAGGCTTCGTTTCATGCTCAGTTATGCTCGCCTGCATCACACAGGTGATGTTGACAAGAGCCGACTATTGCTGAGATTATGGTCTGTAAAACCTGTTTGCTTTAATATTCACACCCTGGATGGTGGACCAATCAGGGACCAGTGGGGGTGGGTCAAGTCAAGCATGTTTCTCAATGGTGACAGAGCTAGATGAAGCGATACAAACAGCTGCAGCAATGCTGATTGGTTAAAGACTGCTCTAGTAGTATCACAATTAACCAGAAATCTACGTCCATTAGAAAGCAAAGACTGTAAACAATCCCTAATAAAGCGTGTCCAGAGACTCCAGACCCTGTTCGCCAGGTGCATTGTGGGTCTGGTTCTACCACCAGGCAAACAGTATGCCTTTCAGTGAATCTACTCTAAGTGTAACAAATACATTTGTAACTGTGTGTGTGTGTGTGTGTGTCTGACCAGAGTCGGTGGTGTGTTGGGGCTGGAGCAACGCACAACCATCAGGTCTCTCTGTATCGCCAGCAAGCTCCAGCTTCCATAGACCTTAGACACACCTCGTGGAGGAGAGAGAGGGATACAGGGAGGAGAGAATGTGGGATAGAGACAAACCACACATTTTAAAACCAGCGACTTTTATTTTGAAATGCCAAGATGGGAAGCCTGTCTCTCTGTCTGTCTGTCCTACCTTCCGGTTGGCTGTCGAGCAGGAATTGGCAGAGGAGGTGTCGAGGGGAAGGGGCCAGAAATGGGGCAAAGGCAGAGGAGGAGGAAAGAGGAGCAGGGAGGTTGAAGGATTGAGGAAGAGGAGGAGAGGGTGGACTCTCACTGTCAGAGAGGAAGGAGACTCTCTTTGTTCTTCTGTCAACCACAAACAGATCCTGAGCGAGAGAGAGAGAGAGAGAGAGAGAGAGAGAGAGAGAGAGAGAGAGAGAGCTAGTGTGTGGTAAAATAGTGAAAAATAAATATGTGTGTGTGTGTGTAACCCCGGGCGCTGCACAGTGAGGGATGGGTTAAATGCAGAGGATGAATTTAGTAACATGTATGTACACAACACAACACATCATTAGCAACATTACATAATTTACACTATTGTTTCATCTCCACCAAACCCACCTCAACACCCCCCCCACCCCCCCCGCCATCTCCCTCACCAACTGCTTGCAGGACATTCCGGACCAGAGAATGCTAAACGCTCTCAAACTCAACAACAGCGAGACAGCAGTCCTGCTCATTGGCTCCAAATCCACTCTCTCCACAAAAGACAACCCGAGCCTAAACATTGCTGGTCTTCCCATCCCAACAACTGCCAAAAGTCTTGGTGTGACATTTGATAACTCCCTTTCATTTGAATCACACATCAAAATCACCGGGCATACTTCTTCCACCTCCAAAATCTACTTCGTCCTTCACTTTGCTACTCACATACTGAAACCCTCATTCATGCCTTTGTCACTTCATGTCTGGATAAGATTTAGATTTAGATTTACAAACTTTTATTAATCCCAAAAAAGGCAATTTATTTGCATCTTACTCCATCCATCCACACACATGCAACATCTTGTGACATATTAAACACAGATCAAAAACAAGGTCAGTGTCGGACAAGATAAAAGTATTGTAAATAAATAAATAAATACATAAATACAATTACTACATGATTTCGGAAGAGTGAAGCAAAAAAACAAAGAAAAAAAAACTTTTGAATCATTTAAAAAGATTACTGTCTGAGTTTAAGAATGTAATAAACGATTACATAAAGGATTTAGAATAACGATTAGTTCTCCTCAGGCAAGATAACGACGACCTGAAGGCATCGACACAAATGCTGGAGACAGAACATGATTAGGTTGGCCTAAAATAGTTTATGCCTTCTTTTTTTATCTTATTCTCCCAAAGCGAACACAAGTCCCTCAATTTGATTCCAATTATCTTAGAACAAACAATGATAATGTTGCGCATACTGTTCTTGACAATAGACTCCATGCTAATATCAAACTTAGGTTTACTGTCAAAGACAGTACCAAGGTATTTGTAGGACTCCACAATCTGGACCTCTTCACCATGTATAACGCTAGTTACATGGTCGCGTTTGGCCCTGAAATCAAGCACATAGAGGTCAAGACAATTAACGTCACACCATTTCACAAACTCAGTTAAAGCTGGACCATGACCAGAGTCTGTTCCTTGAAGAAGGGATAGTAGAACGGCATTATGAGAACATTTGACAGTTAAGTCCTGCAACTATCAGTATACATGATAAATAAAATGGGTGGAGGAGATCATGTGTTCCATCGCATCTGACATTTGTCCATTCACACAAACCTACTGGCGCCTCCCAGTGAGAAAGTTTAAAATGAGCATAAGGAGCTGGTCTGGGAGATTAAAGTAAGACGCAGGTCTCTCAATTAGAATGTGAGGCTGCATTTTGTTAAATGCCAAAGAAAGATCAGCAAATAAAAGTCTTGCATGTGAGATCCAGGTGCTTCCATGTGCTTGTAAACAGTGTCCAATATAAAAAGTACACGTGTTTCATTACATCTATACAAACGGGGACATCTTATGCGTGAATAGTATTAGTGTTGTGTAAGAACACGTGGATATGAGACATGTATGAAGCGTTATGGTTGTTTCACTGTGTGTGTGCGTGCACGGGTGTGCATACCTTCCGGTTCCTACAGGCACTACTGAACAATACTCTCTGACTGTCTGCAGACCAGCAGTAACCTGGCAACGCCTCATACACACCTGCAAACTCCCCTGAGAGAGAGAGGGAGAGAGAGAGAGAGAGAGAGGATAACAAAAAAGCCATTGTCCAGGGCATTGTGTGTGTGTGTGTGTGTGTGTGTGTCCTACCAGATTGGGGTCTTTGGACCACGTCCAGCAGCGTCGATGTCTTCCTGCTCTCCAGGTCACACTGGACAACACACGAGAAGACACACACACTCATTATAAAGATGCACACTTCGTCACATGGAGGCCTACACTCTCCTTCTCTCTCTCTCCCTCTGTCTCTTTCTCTCCCTCACACACACACACTCTACCTGCTGCAGCTTGAGACACTGTCTGTGGGGTCCAAACACCGCCCCCTGCAGGTAGACCAGGGCAGTGCCGTCTGGGCTTAGTCGGGGTGACGACACACTGACGTCTTTCTCCGACACACACTCTGTTGGGGGGGCGGTCAGTATTACACACTCAGGTTGGCAGGGGTTTGTTAACCAGTACAACCAGCAGAGGTGCGTTCAAAACAGCAGCAAATGTTTGTGAATGTTTTGCGCACATGACGTTTGCAAACATATTCAAACTGTTTTGCGAGAGTATTCTTCTAGCGTCTGCGATGAATGAAAGTAGCAGCAGCTACTCTCGGGGAGAGAGCGAAGCGATGAAAGGTACGTCCTCTCCAACTGTCAGCCGTTCCCACTTGCGGCCGCTTGCAGTCTGTTTGACACGTTGGTCGCACCAAATGGCGCGTATGTCCAAGCCGTGTTCATTTAACTGTAATCCAGCTGTTGTCTCATTTCTCTGAACTCTGAACACAGTCTCTATCACCGGAGGACCAGGATACGCACCTATCTTCAAAATGAATGCTCCGCAAATATATAAACACTATTGAAAATAATGATTTCACTTTAGTAACAGAATGTAACTCGGTACCTTAGTCGGACGTGCTTCACGGTAATGAGAAGGTTCAATTCTCAGGCAGAGCTAGATAATGTCCACGATGAAGTAACGTGTGTCGCATCTGTGTAAACAACAGCGCACATACCCGCTTTAGTTCAGATTGGCCGATCACCAATAAGCGCCATAAAACAGAACAGAAGGTGGAACTATAGATCCAGCAGGATGCGTTTACAGGAGCGTGTCTACGATAAATTATATAGAGGGGTCTAATGAGTGCCTGCTAAATCACTAATTTCACTGTATAACTATAACAGGCTGTGTTTATACCTTTGTTCAATCTCTAACAGGAAAGCCAAGTTCTAAAATGTAACGTTAGAGAGCTTAAACATTGGCTAAATGAAGCCTGACCCAGAATCCTGAATCAATGAATCCATGTGTCTTGCACACATGGATGTCATCAACAGTAGACTATTTTCAGTCAATAATGGAGTTCACCAAAAAATATGAGACGTCATACAGGTGTACTATTAATATAAAACTTACCGACAATGATAATGTGGTACAAGAAAACGAATGTGGTGACATTGTTTCAGTCAGTAAAGATGCATTTTGGAATCTAAAAAGACCTATTTCTCGAAAACACGAAAGTGCTGCGTGAACACGCTGGGAAGAAAGCAAAAGGTTAGCAAGTTGAATAGGCTACGCTAACGTAACAAAAGTGTAAATGAAATATCGCCTAATATTCAAACAAATATGTTCTTTCATTCAAAGTAGGCCTAATATATAGTTAGTTTAATTTAAATTGTGTCGTCCATGAATTGGTTTTCCTTTTTTGGAGCGAGCGGGGGGCGATTTGAGTGGAGCGCCATGCAAACTGCGTTGAGCGCTGAGCGATGATGAGCGGACTTTGAGTGGGGGAAGAGCGGAGGGGTGAACAGCTCCGTGAGCGAGGAGCTGAGATTCTCACCACTCCCCCCGCATATGCTCTGACATGCGCATGCAACACTAATGTGTTTGTTGCCGTAGAGACCCAGGGATTTACTTACCGCAATTTCCTTGCAGATCCAGTCTGAATAAGGTGGACCTGGAACCACAATAA
Source organism: Forbesichthys papilliferus (assembly GCA_025399855.1). Lineage (NCBI taxonomy): Eukaryota > Metazoa > Chordata > Actinopteri > Percopsiformes > Amblyopsidae > Forbesichthys > Forbesichthys papilliferus. Next base: position 9,353 of record JAODOY010075106.1, read on the forward strand.
ACATGATTATTGATTAAACCTCTAATAAGCATGATTTTTCTAATACTTGGTATTATTTGTGTAACCACATTGCAATGTAAACAAATTATGAAACGTATAAAACAATAGACACACGACAATCAACACAGAGCAACACACAGATAAACACAACACAACACAACATAATCAACACACAGCAACACAACAAAACCCAACAAGACAATAACACAAAACACAAAAACACAAAACACAACACAACAACCTGCGGTTGGAGCAGAACTGAAGGCCCAGCCTGAAAGGCTGATGGTTCCAGCCCACAAACATGATGGAGCCGTCTGGAGCCCAAAGAGCCTACTGGACACACACACGTTAGCATGTATGGGTGTGTGTGTGTGTGTGTGTGTTTGTGTTTGTGTGCTCACCTGTCCAGGGGAGACCTCAGGTGGGACTCCCGGGGGGAGGGAGACAGAGCCTGTCTCCACGTCCACCACACACACCTGTGGGGAGCTCTGCCCAGAGAGACCCTCGCCCCAGTCCTCGTAATACACACTCCTGTCCTGCACGCACACACACACACACACACACAGCACACCCAGATACACAGAGAGATAGAGATTGGGATCCATATGAGAGATGATTTATGTAAACGCACACAGATACACACGCGCACACACACACACACGCACGCACACACACACACACACGCACGCACAGACACACACACGCACAGACACACACACACACGCCCCGTAATTTCATTGGCCAATTGTAGCCAAACAAATTTTGTCTAACAACTTTCTATTAAAAACTGTTTATGCTCTATATTTGGTAAAGATTGAACCAACGGCATAGGAGGAGTTCCTAAAAGAAAATCTATCCAGTCGCATCCTGACATCACATGGATTCATCGGTGTCTAGGGAATCAGCAGAAACCATTTTGGTAAACTCCCATGACATTGTTCAAACGTTATGAGACTTTATGTGATCTCAACTTTGACCTGTGGCGTTATAGGGCGCTATGGACGAGGATGAAAATTGGTGAAATGGATGGTGAATGGCCCCTTTACGTTTATGGTAAAACTTTTTACCACGTGGTTCTAGGGGTTGCCATTGACTTCAATGACTAATAATAAGAAGAAGAAGAAGAAGAAGAAGAAGAAGAAGAAGAAAACGTACCATAACAATAACAGCCTCACCCCTTTGGGACTAGGCTCTTAGTAATATTAATAAGTAGGCTACGATTACTGCCTAAAATACATTTTAAAAATGTAGTAAATAAAATAGGCTACTGCACTAGCGTTGCACCAAAACTACATACAAAGACTTTTGTGAGTGACAAGGCAAACATCCAATGAAAATCTTACTTTCTTACTTCCTGACAGTGTTGTCGAGCTTACAGGGGCCTATGTATCAGATGTTCAGCACAGAGTTGCTGATTTGACGTAAGAGGCTGAGACCAATGCTCTTCTAACTCATCTCAAGTGGGGTGGGAAGGGGGGGGGGGGGTTGTATCTCCTGTCATGGCAATGATAATGGAAGAAACGCTATTATACTACTCAGAGAGAGAGTGTAGGTGTGTGTGTGTGTGTGTGTGCGCATGTTATACCTTGTGGAAACACTCTCCATTCAGTGCTGCTGATGAGGGTCTGGACTTCTCTGCTACATACAGCAGCTTGCTTTCACACCGGGACCATGACAGGCAGCCAAAATGGGCTGGGCACACACAGACACAAACACACTGGTTCAGTAAGGGCGTAAGAGGTGCAGTGCCTTGTTTAATTCAGTAGGGGGCATAAGAGGTACAGTGCCTTGTTTAATTCAGTAGGGGGAGTAAGAGGTGCAGTGCCTTGTTTAATTCAGTAGGGGGCATAAGAGGTGCAGTGCCTTGTTTAATTCAGTAGGGGGTGTAAAAGGTGCAGTGCCTTGTTTAATTCAGTAGGGGGCATAAGAGGTGCAGTGCCTTGTTTAATTCAGTAGGGGGTGTAAGAGGTGCAGTGCCTTGTTTAATTCAGTAGGGGGTGTAGGAGGTGCGTTCACCGCAGACTCACCATCACGATACACTCGGCCATGTTGCCTGAGAGCTGTGAGGTTGAGACACTTCTTCAGGCCACGGGCATCCCAGATCTGCAGAACAGTCAGCTGTCAAGCGGGGAGAAGTGCCTGCCTGTTGCCCAGCTAAGGAGGGGAGGCGCTCTGACCTTCAAACCTTCAGTTTGGCACATACACACACATTTGTGTATGTACCTGTGTGTGTGTGTGCGTGCGTGCGTGTGTACAGCTGTGGAAGAAATTAAGAGACCACTGCAGCAATTTCTCTGGTTTTACTGTATATGCTGTACATTTTTATTTACATGGGATGTAATACTTTTTTTACATTTATATTTACATGTTATAATCTTTACATTTACAGTAGGTATACTATTAAATGTATGTGCAATGACCTCTTAGTTGTGTGTGTGTGTGTGTGTGTGTTATGGTCTGTCCTGCTCACCTCAAGCAGCTGGTGCCCGGATGTTTCCGTGACAACAGCCCTCAGGCCTTGTATGAGGGAGTAGGAGCTCAGTAACCTGTGGTGTCAACGCAGAAGGGCATCAGAACCAGAATCTCAGCAGCCTCCACAGACAGTGGATGGAGAACAAATGTAGACATTAAAGGCCCAAGCATGCTTTCTGCGGACTTGACCTTTCAGAAAATCCTTCTAGAAAATGTTTTATGCTTGGAACCAATCCAAGCAGCTATAAGGTTGTTACTCAATGGTATATACTCCTGTACACGTTTGTATGATATCAACCTTGTTTTAAAATTAACTTTATTAAATGTATACTATGTAAACTATTGTATTATACTATTATAATGGTATAATATACACAATCTGATAACTAATTAAGAAGAATATGCATTTTTTGGGATTCGCATTGGGTTATGGAATGCGCAGTTCCGTCACTATTACAATATGTTATGTTATGTACACAGTTTTCTACATTTGCCTTTTTTCCATTTTTATTAAATGTTTTTTGCTCCAAATCAAATTGTTTATGGTCACGATCACTCTCGTAGCTGGATGGCTTGGTTCCAGGCTTAAACTAGGGATGGCAGTGTGACGCTGAAGCTTCGATACGTGCTTCGAAACCCCGAACTACAATCCTATAGTATAGAACCAATGCTTCAAAGCTTGCTTTGGTGCGAACAAAATCACGTGACGTCAGAAACAGCAACTGCTTCATTTCCTGAATGAATCATCTGACTGGTTTGCGGTCCAATCAGGTTATTCACTGGAATTGCGAGAGCTGAGTTAAGACGTGCCCCACACGTCTCGATTCTGACAGGTGATTTTTCCCAGCACTCTCTCCTCAAAAACACGATACATAGATTTATCCATTTTTATTTGTAAATAGAACATGTTCAGTCTTAGTGTGTGCATCAAGGAGTTTTCAAAGCATGATAGTTAAAAATCCAAGGGTGATCTTTACAAAGATGCTTCAGAACTATAGTTTCTCCAACACAGCTCATTGATTAATTTGATTGCAGCCTTGCTTTCCGCCAGGAGAGGTCGCTGTAACTGAAGTTTCGAGTAATGAACCCATTTTCGAAACAATTGGCTCAAGTGGTTCAGTGCTTCACAAAAGCTTAATTTGGCCATCACTACTTAAAACTCTTTGAATAAGGATTTTATGAAAAGTCAATGGAGAAAATGTATGGGAATTATTCTTCTGTCACCAGAGCTTCCAAAAAAGTGGGCGGTCACTGTTACGCTCTATATGGTGCTCCCTCAGAAGCTCCCCATCGAAGTGAACATGCCAAGGCTGGAACAGTGTTTTGTGGTGCTTTCTGCATCACATTGTGTTCCCATTTACAGAGCCAGGGCTGTGTAGAAACACCAGATTATCTTTTCACCGCACACACAAAAGGGTCAGCTAGGTGAGGTGATATTTGCTGATTTTGACAAAAAGTGTATCAGCATAAAATTGCTTACCACAACTTTAAACATTGTTCATAAGTCAACAGCAGGAAACAGTAAAACATTTGAACAGCAATGTGAGTAGTACTGTTAGACTGCCAGCCATAAGGTCATGGCTTTGAGCCCAGGAGATGGCCTAAGTCTTACCTGACCCCTTCCTGCTCTGAACTAGAGCGTTTGTTAAATTACTTCCCTGTAATGGACCTTTCACCAGAGTTAGCCATGGGCGGGTCTATCTTTTTAATCGGAAAGTGTGGTGCGTAGCAATTTATTTCAGCCTTCTGAATAGTCAGATTGCCTGCCAATCACACTCTGGCAAAATGTCCATTGTAGACACTTAATTTCATGCATACAGAATAGTGCATATGCGTGTGTGTGCGTGAGTGAGTGCGTGAATGCAAGCGTGTGTACTCGTTCTGTAGGGGCACACAGGGCCCTGGTAGCGTAGATCTGATGGTCTTGTGGTTGTTGCTGTCTGCTATCAGAGTCCACTGCTGAGAATAACTGAGTCTGGAGCTCCTCACCAAGTCCGTCTGACTCCACTCTGGGAACAAAGGATTGGAGCATACAGGCTACAACTACAGTAGTAGACCTACATAGGCTAGTGCTAATACTACAGTAGCTACTATGTAGTAGACCAGAGGTCTTTAGCATGTTGGTTCTGATAGAAACATGGCACAGGGTATACATGGTATACAATATTTAGTTGCTGTGGCAACAATGATGTATAGGGCGGCATTGTATAAAAGTAGGCAAACTAATCAAGTCAAATAATTATTGACATTTATTTGTATATAGCAGCACAGGTTGTATATATATTAATGTGTATTTTCTGACACAAAATATTGGCAGAAAATAAGTTTGGGATCAAATAATTTGGTACAGCCATTCACAGTTTCAATGTACGGCTCCGCAGGTGCACTTGGGACAACAATTCCTCTGGAATGTCAGGTTAGGGTCCCGGACCCCCTGTTGACCTCTGTAATAGACCTACAATAGCTTAATACTAGACTACTATGTAGTAGGCCTACGTAGCCTACATTAGACTAGTATGCACATGGTGTCATGACATCAGGAATAAATCGGATTTAGTAGTGCAGGGCGAACATTTAGTCAGTTACTGAAATGTTTTCATCTTTTCACTGATTAATTTAGTTAAAAGTAGCCTAGTCATAAACTAATTAACAAATGTTTGTGTTGCAGAAGTAGCCCTATTTATTTTGTTATTACACTGGGCGTGCGTTAGTTAGTTGGCTGGACACTCTCACCTGTATTCACGGTAAAGACTGTGTTCTCGTTGAGACGCTGTTCAGTGATATGGGCAGAAACAGGCACGGGAATGCCGCTGCACTCTACGTACACATCACTGACTGACCGGCCTTCCATCTGCGTGTAGTGGCGTGCACAATTTAAATGTCATAAGAACAGGGTCGTTTCTGTGGCGGCTAGGCCTACTGTGTCGGAGATTAATTGCAAACAATGTGCTTTACATGCGAGTGGCACTTCTTGGTAATCGCGTGTGCTATACGCTTGGATTTCATGCGTTTTATCAATTTCTTTAAACTTTTCTGGCTATGTTTACACCACCAGCGCCTCCATGTTGAATCCACTAGTGGCCGATACCACTTTCGTTTAGCTGGCAGGGGTGCAAGTGGCGGCCGCTAACCACAAGAGAGCATAGGACAAGTGGTACTACACCATTAGGCCGTTAGGATACGCAGGACTATGGACACTTGGACAAGGTTGGGAAGAAACTAATTACACATTTTACAATACAGTACAGGACTGGTTCCGTGCAAAGAACAGACTGGGAAAGCAGAACAGTTTTTTCTCTACCTGAAATGTACGTCAATATTCTACAATAACACAGTATCTTGATGCATGTCACACCTTCTCTTACTATTCTGCTGGTTGAGAGTAAAGTTGTAATGTGAATTAAGACTGAAAAAGTGCTGTTATCTTGATGATGCTATTATCTTACATTTAAAGAATTTAGCAGTTAATTTAAGATATGGCCAGGCCCGGAGTGGGTAATCGAGAGAATCGGGAGAATTCCCGGTGGGCCGCTTGACTTTTGGGCCGTTCGAGGAAATAATTGTTTTGACATTTGTCACGTTAGTCTATCTTAACTTAAGGTAGGCTACACAGGTTAGGCATTCTGACACCCCAGCCTCTGTATTGGTTGTACCATATGAGGGAGTTCTCCCCTCCCAAATAGAGTTGGTTGGGTCCATAGTCCGTCTTTTCCAAACAGTTTTCTCAGATAGGCTGCCGATAGCTGGACAGGTGTCGTGCCCTAAAGTGACGCGCGCTCCCGCGGACTGCAGACTGTAACCTGCATCGCGTAGTTATATGGGGGTAGATTTCTATCAATATTGTTCAAGCGCAAAAGTATAATCCACACGTATTTTTACCACCCACAAGCGCACACCTCTCATTTGCATGCGTAGGTTTAATCCACAAACGTGTTTTTGCCATCCGCAAAAGCAAACTT
>JAODOY010075117.1:0-15781 GCA_025399855.1 Forbesichthys papilliferus
TGGGGAATCTGCCTCTTTAAGAAAAGGCCATCCACTTGAGTGACATCATGACAACAGATTTTTTCTCTCTTCAGTGGCAGGAAATTCATCTGCTTAGGTGAGTGAGTTGATGACAGTCCAGTTGACACATTATCATTGTATGAGTTTGCATACATGTTTTGCCAAAGCTTAACATGTCCACCCTGTCAGCATAAAATATGGTGGAAGTGATTACAATAAAATATTTTCAAAATATGTAAGTTTAACTACACAAAATTCTCTTCAGCCATCACACTAGCTAGTTAGCTAGATACAAATGTTGTAAGCAAATATGCTAACTGAAGCTCAAAATGTCCACCCAGTCGCTGTGTCAAAATGTCCACCCTGTCATCCCCTTAGACCTGATAGGGTGGACATATATGTAATAGGGTGGACATATCATTCATTTGTAGTTAATATTGCAATCTATATAAATGTAATCTAATAATTTATAGAAATAGCTACTATATTACTACTATACTATATTTGGTCATTTATTAAATATTTGCTTTTTCAGAACATGCCTCTGAGTGCGGCAGAAATTGCACGGCAATATAGAGAACGTCGGAATGCCAATCCTGAACAAAGAGAAGCATTTGGGAGGAGAGCATGCATCATTATTGCTAAAATGTGTATATTGTGAAGCCAGTTGAATTCTCAATATTGTATCATCTCCTCATCTCACATCAGATACCAGCCATCTCTCCAATAAAAGGCACAATGGGGATGCATCAGGTGCTAAGTCAGTTATCTAACAAAGTCAAATACCGGGACATCACATGTCTCTGCAAGAGAGAGGCAGGTGTGTTGGACTGTTCTTGTTATCAGTTAATGGAGGCAACTGTAAGTGAAGAACATAACCATGTCCCTGCATCTGATGGTGCTACAGAAAACAGATGGCGTCCACAATTCATCGAGGCAAAACACATTGGAGAATGGTGTGTTGTGAATTATGATGACGAAGCCTATCCTGGCATTATCATTAAAGTGGAAGAGCACAACAACAACAAGCGGTGTTCGTCACATTATTTATGTTACTATTTAAGTATTGAATTATGTTTTTTCAACATGCACAGAAAACTTAAAGATGGCAAAATGTGAGGAAATATTTGCTGAATTATGACAAAGTGTATTATCTTACATTTAGCTTGCAATAGCTGACTGTACCTTTAATTATGTAGGCTACAACTACAATTGTCGTCACTATTAAAAATAAACATAACATAGCTAGACTATTTCTGTTTCGGAAAACATAGTTGAAAGACACACCGCGTAAGATAGCCTACAGTGGTTACGGGGTAGTAAGCGATAGTTGCAGGCACAGTTAATAGACTATATAGGCATACTGCTCAAATACTGTGTTTCAAAAAGTCAGTCGGGCAGTTTGCAAAGCAACGCTCAAAGACATTTTATTTTTATAAGTTAATGTTATTACAGAGTAAAGTATCGAAAAAATGTACAGTTTGGTACCGGTACCAAATTCAAGGTATCGGCCCGGCACCAACATCGATTCAAATGTGAACGCTACCCAACCCTAACGGCTAGTAGAAGGAAAACAACTGTTAACACTTCCTAATGGAGTATTGCCAGACCCTATTCACAAAGTACATTTTAGGTCTGGTTACACCAGCCTAGGGAAAATGGGTTCCAGATCAATATTGGCTGGCAGAAAGCCAAGGAGGAACTATTCAACAGAAGCCTCTGGTGTGTGTGTGTGTGTGTGTTGGGGAGTTTATCACCTTGGCACGCTAGACGTCTGGCTGGCCTCGCAGGCTGTCGTCTGGCTCCTCTCTTCCAGGACGGTGCTCAGTGTCTGAGGGCCGGGTGCGGCCCCATGGCCCTGCCCAGCACCTGGCCGCAGCTCCTCCTCCACCTCCTCCTCATCCCTCGCTTTCTCCTTGCCTCGGCCCTCACTCTCGTTGTCGCTCTCCTCGCCCAGGATGTCATCCACCTAACATGAGGACAACCGGGACAGCTGTGGTTGGATTGGCTCAGGGCTCCAGCCTCCTCTACAGCAGTGGCCCCAAAAGATGGACTTCATACAGTCCATCACACTGTCCACACTGATTTTAATAGAATACTGACATAACAACCATATATAAAGAGTATGCATTTTATTAAAATAAACATGACTTTCCATTTAAAATTGTACTGGACTGTTCCATGGCACCCCTGAAGCCAGTTAAGAGTTTAACAAGAAGGTGTGTGTGCTTGTAGGGAAGGGGTAGATCATGGTGTGTGTGCATGTGTGTGTGCTAGGGTAGAAAAGGGCCAGCCTTTATTCTATTTAATGATATTTCCATGTAGTTCACAGTCACAATCTCCATCATTCACAGCAATATCCATAGCTCATCACAATCTTTAGAAGTCTAACACATAGAAAGTTATTTGTATCATGTTGGACAGAATTTAGCAGAATCACCGTTCTACCATTCTCCAAAAGCGTGCTGTATAAATGCATCCCTACATTTCTTGATAAGACATCTGTGACATCTAAACTTCGGTTAACGATGCCAAATCAGCGGGATTATCATTTGAAAAATGTTTGCATTGCAAATTGCAATTAACGTCCTTATTCTGTAAAATATTACTCCTGCCATGGTCATTTAAAGATCATTTGAATGTTTGATGCGAGTGATGGCGAATTTCTTAGTGCATGATGGGAATTTCTACAAACGGTTTAGACGGATGCTTGGCTTAATATACTGGCCGCATGCCTTCAAGCACTGTGTCTGTGCGTGCGTGTGTTGTATCCTTTTCCATGTGTTTGTACCAGTTAGTACTTGAAGAGAAGGATTTATACTGATATATTCCTAAGTGTTACATTCAGAACAGCCTTGCAACTTTGGGAACAAATCGATGAGCGTCTATTTAAATAAATGTAAATACTTTTGTTTTTTAAACTATTTTCGTGGATATGTATTTATAAGAAACACAAAGTGGGATGGTTTAAAACCATTTTGAAATATATTGACTGTACAGCACAGATGTCTGTCAATCTGCCAAGAAGGACAGAGTATGCTGGTCAGCATTCACTATTCCAAAATATACCAGCTTTTACCATCTGATTACTGCAAACAAGCAACTTTTGTTGGAGAGATTTGCTGTAATTATACCAGCATACATTTGGCCCCTTTGCGGCACAAGGGTTTAACGCCACTGCACTGAAAAATACTTTGTCAACTAGACCATGCATATAGCTCATTGCGTCACACCTACAAATAATACACAAGCCACTTCACACATGAATTCTTCCAGAGTGCCACAGAGATTAATTACTCCTCTTCCACAGAACATTGATCAGGTGCCATTTTGCCCTCCATTATTTCACACAGGAACTGAAGCAAACAGGACATTGAGGAAATAAACTCAAGAAGAACTGGGAGCACATTCTATATGAATGAGTCCAAATATAATTCAAAGTAACGTGAAGAACCTCTCTCTGTGATTAATCAGGCAACTGAAAATGTATTAAAATAATGATTTCTGGTGAGCAGATAAAAGGGAAACCCGATACATGTTGAGGTACAGTAGCTGATTCCCACGGTGCACTGCTGACTGTATTCCAATTAAGCATTAAATGTTATTTAAAAGGAAAAAAAATCAATGTCATGTTTTATATATTAATCTATATTTGATGTACAAACTTTAACATAACCTCACCAACCTTGATTTTCACCTTTTAAAAAAATAAAGCCTCAATTAATGTTGGCTTAATGGTGAAAATGTTAGGTAGACCCAAGCAGTGTGCACATCAATCCCATCCTCATTTAACTGGGACAAGACCCAGGCTCATAATGGCTGCCATGCCAGGTTCATTATTAAGGGAATGTTTTTGCTTTTACGGACAGCCACAGAATGTCTTGGTAATGGTACTTTAACAGTGCACCTGCAAATACAAACATGAAAACTTAAAGACACGTTAAACCAAAGCTGGTTTGTCTTTACTCCTGGCCTATTCAACTAAATGGGAATTACACTGAACCCACGCTGACCACAAGCAAATGACGTGTTAACTTAAGAATTTGTTTCTTCTGTACAAGTAACAATAACATTTTACTGCCACCGTTTTCATTTTGGAGCAGCGTTCTTCATAAATGTAAGATATATGCTGCAGTACACAATTAAACTGATATTGGACACATATTTGAAGGCTGTATGACTGTATGGCTAGACACAAGTTACCCGTTTGAATGAAACCAAACCTTAAAATCAATAGAAAACCAGTGCAGACATCTATAGCAAAGTATATATAATAAATACAACTGCTATCCTTGAAGAAAATTAGTTGGATGCAGTTTGACAGAGAAACTTCCCTGAGCCAATGAATATTTATTAATTTGAAAATTAAGGAAAGAGATTACACTGTGTTCTAAAAGCAAATATGACAGATGTTTGCTTCAAGTCAAAATAGCAATTTGCAACAACCTCAAGGAAAGCCATTTGTCATTTGTTTTCATGAGTTCGCTGTAATAGTGATGAAAGGAGAAACAGGCCTATTATCTTGTACAGTACCGTATATTGAGAGAAAAAAACCCACAGGAAACACAAAGTAAGTTGGATATCAAAGGCATACAGTCTCCCACACAGTGAGGAATTACAATGGCCCCAGCATTTATATCCTGCAACTGCTCCTGCTGTTGAGATGGCTGGACACTGTCATCTCAGAATCAAAACCAATTCACGGTCACAGACATGTCAGAATGGGTGTTACGAACAGAAGACTTTATAAATCCATAGAAACAGCATGGCCATCTACATACACTACTTTTCTGGCAGTAAAAAGGGGCCATGCGGAGAGCACATTGCACAAGTTTCAAAAGCACAGCAGGGCAGCCTCTCAGAGATGGTTCACAGCAAGACTATAGCTCTAGTCATTACAAGCCCAAAGCTGAGTTAGACAGAGTGCAATATCATTGAGAAAAGCAAGACGTACTTTCTTTTTGGCTTAAACACTTCATTTGCTTTTTGGTATTACAGAGTAGGGCACCATTGGTGGTGTTCAGTCTGAGCAAGCTGGAGCTCTTTATTGTATCAAATACAATCTCTTTCTCTAGGCTAATGTATATTATTTGCGATTACGTGAGATATGATTGACAGAAGAACCAAAACCTGTTTACCGTCACAACATAAAGGTAATATAGTGCACCGATCCATAAGACTGACAATTTTCACTCACAAGGTGAATTACATTTCATCAGAACTGTCTCACTGTATTCCTGGCACCCACATCAAATCATCAACTATCGGGATCAAAAGGTATGGACTTGTGTTACCACGTTATTACGCGTTAACGGGTACATTTTGTACGTGTTAAAACTTTATGTATATAGACTTACATAACATAAGGCGTGTAAATTTCAAATGTAAAATCCAAATTTGTATTAAAAATTAAAACATTCTGAGCAATGTCTTTTCAGAGAAATTGTTCACACAAACACATTGTTGTAGATATTATAATTATATAGGCAAAATGAGATGAGAAATCAAATAATCTTATTAGGCGACGAGAAAAGACGCACCCTGCCATACAGCAGCTTGAATCTTTATCTTGGCCACTGGCCAGGGACGTGTGTAACTGGGCATTATTGTGCCTGTCTTCTGCCAATTACCGTCCTGTCTCATATAGGCTATTTGACCGGATTAACAGTGAAAACATCTCTGCACGCCAAGGACTGCCATGTCTTCTCGGCACATAAGGTTTCTGCATTTAGGGAAAAGCTTGACCGGTGTTGAATGAGGATCTGAAGATGTTGTGGGGAGGGCAGGTATGCAGTATGAGCTTAAATATGAGTTTTAAACAAAAGATGCATGTAGACATTGTTGCACACTTGGTTATGGAGACGGTTACCCCTTGCACCTCTCCAAAAGCTTTTAAAGCCATACCCATCACATCCGTTTATCGGTAAGTGTGGGTTTTTGACCACGATTAAAATATACCGGTCAAGGTTGCGGGATTATGTTTATTCTTTTCTCCAGCGATCCCCGCATTGGCAATCAAATATGCAAACGAATTGTTAGGCCTTGCAGTATAAGGGACGAGCAAAATAAGGAGATAATGGTTTTAATATAAAGCCTATACGTAAAAATCAGTTTATTTCCAAAAATAATATTGCCTATAGAGGCTATTTACGCACACTATTGATAAAAAAAAAAATAGAGCCTTTGTGCAGTTTATGATGGTATGCTGTGACTTGTGTCCGACTGACTTTGATGTGTTCAAAGTTATTAGACCATAACTGTATGATTTTATTGTATTGAGGGTATTATTAGCTATTATTGAGTCTGTTTTCAAGTTTGTTATTAGACTGTCCTATGGATGGGACATTCAAAACGCTTAATGTGAAACATGTTATAAACGATTCAAAACGGGTCATTAATTTCTCATTTATCACCAACTGTTCTAGATATAAGCAACACATTAAAAAAAATAAACAAATTCTATGGGTAGGGTCCGTGTTTTTCCTCTGCATTGACACCTATTAGGCTAAGATATAAGAAAAGGGCTTAACGTGGCTTAATGTAATCAAAGAAATATCGACTAATTATCATCATCTTGCCTATTCATCGGATTCATCCTTATTCACTCCTAAAAATATCCTACAGTAGCCCACAATTTAAGAATGAAATTGGGAGTTTTGTTTATTATTAGGATTAATCCTTATTCACTGATAGGTTCACTGCACTACTTGGCATCTCTTGGCGCTACCTCACCAGATCATGAATAATTTAAGTGAAACGTAGGTGCTGCGTTGATGATGTAATTATCTTCATGACTACGTAGCCTAAGTCTCAATTCAAGGTCTCTTATTGGCAGAAACATGTTAACGTGACATGTTTTGTCGTGTTAGCGCTCAAAACGTGTTAACACGACAGGTCAACACGTTTTGATCCCGGTGGCCTTCCATAAATGTTTGGAGGTGTGCACGTTACAATATTTACGTCACACACACAGTCCGTGGTAAGTATACCAAGGCCTTGAGAGCAGGGCAGTCACGTCTGATAATTGATAGGAGGAATCTTTACCGCCCACACAGCGCTTTGCTTTGATTATCTGACTCACACTTTCACTTCAGAACACTGCTTCACTTATAAATAAAACTCAAACATGAATATAGAGGGAATGGCAGTAAAATATTAATATGAAAAATTAGAACATTAAACAGAAGTGATTGTGAGCACAGTAATTGTGGAGAGAGTTTGAGAAAAAATACAAATAGTGAGCAAAGTATAGACTTTTGAATTGAGGGGTTCCAGACTGATACAAAGTCAAACTTCAGCCTGAGAGATTAAGATGGTAGAATGCTCACCAACTGAATAGAACAGTTTAATTAGAACAACTTGATAATGTTGGCAGACTCATTTTTTATTCTGTGGCTCTGCAGAAAAGAGTTTACTTACAAATACACAAGTCAATAACACAGCCTTTTCAAACCAGCTGTCCTTGTAGTTCAAAACAACTTCTTTTCAGGGAAGCAGAACATATTTTTCCAAGCACAAAAAGGTTCACCCTAAGTTATGATAAACACAAAACTGCTAAACAGTTGCATTTGAGCCATTATGAATTCATAAGTACAGCAATGTAATTGCAAAATTGGCATTGTGAGGAGTAAAGCAGCCAGCCAGCCATAGTTAACTGTCCTGGCCCAGTGGTGTTTCTTCATGTTATTGGAATATGAGCTCCTGTTTTCACCAGAATAAAGCCTGCTCCAGTATGAATGGCTGCATTCATTCATGTGCATGGAACATTCCTACAAGAGGTAGTTATAGCATCTTTCCAAATACTGGGTAAACACAGCGACAGACACTGGCTTTACCAGATGTACTTCCCACATGAAAACAGAATGGACATTTTCACAATTCTTTAGTAATGAATGAATAAAGACAATTAGTCAAGTGAAATCGATTAGTCGGACATCATAAACACCTAACACATTTGAGAGATGTTTATTCACTCGTTTGTCAAACATGTCTTCATAAATCTGATGACTATTCTCACATTTGCATGTTGCTGACTGCCAAAAGTTAAATCAAATATTTAAATGTAGAGAACGGTTAACAACGTGTCCATATTATAAGTAATAATAATAATACATTTTATTTGTAACACACTTTACATTAGAAGAAAACCCAAAGTGCTAGTGGCAAACAATATTTAAAAAGCATTGTTTGAGAACTAAACTTTGTTACCCCTTTAATAATTAAGAAAAGCCTATGACATTTCATAAAATATCCAACAATTTCAAATAACCTACAACACTTAGCTACCACTAATGTGAGCATTTCATTTTCAAATAGCCAAAAGGAAACAAACATTTTAAAACACAAGCATTTTAATACCAATATGTGTTTCTTTGATGAGCAGCATTCAATTCTGCCTCGACAAACAAGACAGGGAATTATGAAAGTGAGGCTAGGTACAAGTAAAATGTAGCAATGTCTCCTAACTGGAAAAATCAGTGGTTTGCAAGACTGGGTCAGATCAAATGCCATATGTTAGCCGGCTTTTGGAGTCGAAGACCCGTCCCATTCTGACGGGAGCAATTATGAGAAGAAAGCATTTGAAAAATCATTGTTGGATCTTCAAAGTCGCTTTGTTGCCATTTCCCCCTACCTAGGGGACAGAATTGCTTGTGCCGCAGAAACAAGAATCTAAAAACTGAAAGGAACGTAAACGCCTCACTGATGTTTTCTAGTTCAACAGAAACGTAATGGCCTTTTCTTTGACATCTCACAAGATAATACTTTTAACAATGCCACCGAGGTTAACCATAAAAATGACAAAATACAATATATAATGATTGAAAACATCAATGACAGGGAATTTAAATGAGCATGAAAGCCCTCTTTTGACTATTTAGAAAAAGAAAAAAACAAGACAGATAAATCACGGTTATTCCCTCAACTGAATAATATGCAACCAAATCCTTCATGCAAGAACCAGAGACAAATAGACACATCCCTAGACAGTTCTCTTGCCAGGGCTGACAGTTCTGTCAGCTGACTGAATGCATTCCTGTCCCTATGCCAAATGGGAAGTTGATTAGAGAGAATATTCATTGCATTTGAGCGCAAACACAGGATGAGCCTGGTCCGAATGACTATGGAAATGCAGTGGAATACTTGTCGATTCAACACCGTTTACTGTTTTCATTACATACTGTAGACAGCATTGTGTTGCCAGAGTTGGAAAAGATGAAAAAATATGCAGGTCAAAGGAGCCCAGAATTTCCCTTGAACATTAAAATACTGATTACACATGAATAGGTCATCTATGTGTATTCAAATAAATAGATTTCTATGGTGCAAAAGTTGAAATGGAACGGAACATCTGTTAAAATAAATTGAATGTATATAAATGCATGCATTCTCAACATCTGATCTCTGAGGAGGACCCTATACAAAAATAGATTTGTGGTCCCAGAGTAGTTTATGTCAGTCTTAACACAGTTGCTGATTTGTCAAACCCATTAAATAAATATATACATCCCCTGTAATATTAGTAATAATAACAATAATAGTAACAACAACAACTTCAATTGATAAAGCGCCTTTCTAAAAACCAAAAGGACACACGTTCTGTAAACGACTAACAGAACGACTAACAGAACGTCTTTCTTGGCCTTCCCAGGAGGAGGCTTTAAAACAGCAGCAAAAAAGGCAAACTCAGGGTATTAGCACAAAGTGGAGCTTCTGTCTATGAGGGAATCATCAGCTCTGGTCCATCTGTCATTCTGGAGAGAGCAAAGCTGTTTTACCATTTACCATGCTGGGGGTGGTGATGCTCTGTTTGCCCCCACTGGCACAGGGAACATTAAGGGCCTTCCAAAAATTACTCCGCTGGCTTGAAGCAACATCAGAGGCTCTAATTATTTTCAGAGGTGGAAGATCAGGGCCAACTCCGATCCTGGGACCCAGCCAGACATGCATTTGGCTCAATCCCTAAATACTTTTTGTTTTACTCAACAAAGACAAGAGAGAATAGGATGATGAAAAAGATAGGGGGCTACAGGAGCATCTCAATGTATGTAACCCTGTAGGAAGGAAAGACAATTACTAACTGATGGCTTTCAGGGCAAAGAGCAGTGCTTGTCTGGCTTGATTTGGGGAAAAATGAAGAAAGATGAACTGAAGGTTTAACTGACAATTAGGAAAATAAAGGAGAGCTATACATTTCATAATGTAACTTCAAACAAAAACTATAAATAACCCCTCACAATAGCAATGTCTCCTTATATTGTATGTTCTAAATAATTCAATGCTGTCCAACAAACGTTTCTGGTGCACACAATGCATTAATACTTTATTATTCCTAAAAAATATCATGATTTGAAAAATGTTTACAAGATTGCATTAATTTGCTTGCCTTAATCTATCGCAAGAGTTACCCCATTGTTGTTTTTATACTGTGGGCACATGTGGGAACATTGTGGAAAACATTGTAGTGCTGTAGCAACCAGTGACAAATGCAATCCTAAAACAGGCTAGGTTATATATTGTGTCTGTAAATGGTTTGTCTTCAGAAACAAGTGGTGCAATTGTGGGAGTAAAATGAGCGCATCACATAGAGGGTCTAAAAAGTTACAGGGAAAACAAAGTTCGCAAAAAAAAACCTATGCTCAACTCTCTTTATTAGAGTAGCAAAAATGTTGAGCGATATTTCATTTAGCATCTTTCCACATAGAAAAAGACATGATTATACAATAATGGTGGTGAAAATATATTGTCTTTTTTTTTTTTTTTACAAGTGAGAATAGTGTACTAAGGAGACACTATTTCATTGATGATTATACCAAATATTTGATGATTAAGTTTTGTTTATTACATTTTTTTCTTTATTGTAAATGGTTATTTTATTTTAGAGGGCATTTTATTTTAAGGCGTAAAGCAGGATAACAGGTAATCGAGAAGTCGCTGGTTTGAACTCTGCTAAATCCTGACCAAGTGTCGAAGTGTCCCTGAGCAAGACACCAACCCTAAATGCTCCCGGTGGTTGATGGCGCCTTGCATGGCTGACATCACCATCAGTGTACAAATGTGTGTGTGAATGGGTGAAGGCTAATTTAATGCACTTTGAGTGGCCGGAAGGATGGAAAAGTGCTATATGAATGCAGTTCATTTTCAACAGTTCAATATTACTTATTTCAATGTATGCAATGTCCGAGTGGGAATCACTATGGGTAGGCTTTCCATCTCTTAATTTTCCTTATAGCCTGTCTAAAATTATTATTAAATTATATCATCATCTGTGTAAATTATCAAAAGCAGAGTGCCAACTGTGAACTACTGCTCCGTTATTCACGAGCAGCGGGCCAAGTGCGTTACGTAAATCTGACTGGACTTTGTCTGGAAAAAAAGCACAAAAAAAAAGAATGCCTTGTTACAATACATTTATAGATTAGCCAACAAGGAACAATCTTTTCAGGCTATTCGTTGTCAGGAAATCAACGGTGAACTCCATTGAAAGTTGACATTTTTATTTTTAGAGACATTAATTGTAATTGTACATGGTTAAATCCAAAGCAGAGAGGAAGTGAGTTTTGCTGCTAATGATTGTTAACTCCATTTAATCCATATTCGTTTGATTAGCTAGTAGCTAATGGTACCTGCTGTGTCCAACAAGGAAGAGGTGAATCTGTTTTCTATCTGTGCTTCAAAAGTTCACTTCGAGTCAAGTTGTGGAAGCAGGAATAGTGACAATCTGTTAATTTTCTCCACTATGAGCCATGTCTGTCCACACAGTTTCACCACTCTGAAAGCGTTGAATCCAACGCGCTCCCAAATTACAGCGTCAACAGCGTTTCGAGTGCAGACAGGGAGAGACTGACAGACCAAGTGAACAAGAAAAAGTACCTACTACTTTCAAAAATAAATAAATATTCCACTAAAATAATACGTTTAAACTGACAAGTATTTCTGGTGCCGACTAACGAGGCTGGCCACATTTAACCGACTAATCGCGCACATCCCTACTATAGACATCCATTAGCAATCAGTGAGTGAAATGCTGTGTGAGCATATCTGCTCATGTTGATGGACCCAACCTCTATATACAGTACATTGATTTCAATTTCAGAACACCAAAGAACAAGTACGGTAATATTGAAAATCAAGCCCGACTGCCCCTCCAAAAAAACTAAAAGAACAATAATAATGTAATGTCCATTTTAGCTATTTCGACCAGCAGAAATTGGGCAGTAGGCTGAGTCATGCCCTTCCATCTATCAGCAATAGACCACAGTTCCAGATTGACAGTTTAATAATGTGTGGATGAAATGTTGGTTTAATCTATAGATTCTTTCAAGTGGAATGTCTCACACACACACACACACCTCATGATTACATCCTTGCCAACCATACGGGAGATCAATACCAGGGAGAGCAACTGATGATTTGGCTGAGGGTTTACATAATGTCACAGCAGTACCATCTCCAAATGAATGAATCCCCATTAATCGCATTTGTCAGCTGTTGTCCTTAACCTTGATTTTTGAACAACAGTTTAGTTCATATCTCACTTTCTTTTTTTCTTTTCTTTGAGGGGTATCCTAAAAACTGGGACTGTGAATTCCTTACCTTTATTGCGCTCGCTCTATAGACTGTATTCTTATTTATTTTGTCTATATAACTTTCTGCCACTAGTCACAGTGCAATAGCTTTCAGCAAAACAAATGACACATGCACAGTATGCTAATTAAGCACCAGTCCAGCTATGTAAAGAAAGAACCTAGGAGGTCGGATTACCACACACACGCACACACACACACACACACACACAGATTGTCACTCTTTGCTCAGGACATAATTATTCTATTATACCTTTACAGAGAAAACACAGTAGTAGTTGTTTGCTGCTTAAATTATCTAAAAACATTTCAAATGACAAACAATTTGGAATACCAAGAAGACACGTGTACAGTGCATCCAGAAAGTATTCACAGAGCTTCAGTTTTCCACATTTTGTTATGTTATAGTGTTATTCCAAAATGGATTTTAAAAAATTTGCCTCAAAATTCAACAAACAATAACCCATAATGGCACAGTGAAAAGTTTGTTTTGTTAAGTTTTGTATAAAATAAAAACAAAAATCACATGTACATAAGTATAGCCTTTGCATGACACTCCCAGGCACATCCCGTTTCCACTGATCATCCTGTGGCAAATTCAGTTCACAGTCACATACCTGTAAGGTATATAAGGTACCACAGTTGACAGTGCATGTCAGAGCACAAACCAAGCCATGAAGTCCAAGGAATTGTGTGTATCAAGGCACATATCTGGGAAAGGCTACAGAAAGATTTCTACAGAATTGAAGGTCCCAATGAGCACACCGGCCTCAATCATCTGTAAATGGAAGAAGTTTGAACAACCAGGACTCTTCCAGCAGCAGGAAATGGGAGACTTGGTTGAAATAAAGATGAATGCAGCAATGTACAGGGACTTTCTTGATCAAAACCTGCTCCAGACTGCATCTCCATGAACCATGTGACCGTTGGAATTTTCAAACTTCCGTTTGCTCTTCTCTATGTCTCTGGGCAGGATTATCAGTCCATTCTCAGATTGCAGTGTTTAACATATTGTGAGTTTCAACCCCATGGTTTCAACTTGCAGGCACTCCTATGATCTGCATGCTCCCGTCATACTTGCTTAGCCTAGTAGATTTCATATGGGTCAAAGGATGTCTCTGCTCACAGAAAGGGTTTCAGTGTCCCACAACTTTCCAATGTAAATATGTTACTATTATAAGAAACTATCTGCTATGCTACTAAAGTGATCCCTTCAATTCAACATAATCGATCATCAGATTATATTGCTGGGAGCTGCTATTGCTCTCAAGTTGAATTCAGCTCCTTTAGCTAAGCAACTATAAATTGAATAAATTATATTTTATGAGAAGAAATATGTCATTAATCTGTCTCTCTCTCGCTTGGTAGTATAATTATGGGAATGGCTTTTTATTTTCATTATGTCAAACAAGTCTGTTAATGGCTACCGTAATATTCATTCCTAATTCCTGCCGAAATGAGAGGGCTGGATCTTGTGCTCAAGGGTAAATATTCTTTACTCTACACATTTTCATAATGCTATGTCTAAAGCAAAGTGCCGTAACACTAATTTTGTATAAGAAATAATTTAGTCCCAGCAACATAGTCAAGTTGGCCACACTGCATTTAGTAGCCAATCACATGCACTACTCTTTGAAGAGCAGAATATTTAGCCCAGCCAATTAACATAATCAGGTTTTATTAACAGTTGTGCATGTGTGTTTGTCTTACATAATACATTGTGGGATCATCAAGAATGTTATTAACTAGGTCTAGGTAATTCTATATATCTGTCTTCAAGGAGTAATTCCCTTTGTAGAGCTCAACAGGCTGCACTAGTAACAACGTATGAGGGATATATACGAGAGCTCAACAGGCCGCACTAGCAATGGGTTGGGGGTGAGTGTGTGCGGACTGCTGTTCTGTTCCGTGGACATTTGTGTCGCAGTTTGTGTCTTTTATTCAGAGCCGTTACACCACTACATTACACCCCTATCTACACCAATACGTAGGCTAGGCTTGTCCTGGATTAACCAACTATATTGGCTTGGTATTTAGGTTTTTATTTTTAAATAATTGTGGAAGAGATCTTGTGAAGTTGACACATTAATCTACAGTATCATTTTTAATATTGTGGGCTCTTACTGTTAACTACTATAACATGGTATGATGACTGTTTTTGTGCTGAGATAGTTTAGGAGAAACACCAGGTTGAATCTTCTGTATATGGGAATAAAGACAGCAAGCCCTCCCAGAATGAAAATAATTGCCTCTTGTGTACATTAAAAGCTGTCATTTGCCAGGTAGGCAATGGTTAAAAAAGAAGCCTCTATCACATTCTGTTGGGTGAGGTTAGGCAACATGTCACTCAGATGTCACAATTCAACTACAACCAAATCAAATATGAATCCAACAAAATGCTATATTTATGTTTAAAATACAGCTATAGCTATATTGAAAAAACTAAACCAGTTGATATACCATACTGTTACAGTATATCAACAGTGTTTTATGTTGAATTTTTTTTTTACTGAAATGTTCTCAGCTAAAATGTATAATGTTGTCAGTAAAGCGCATCTTATCACAAAAATATTTCACATGTATGTGATGAAGAATAACAAAAAAGAAATGGAAATGTGTAAATTAGTGTAAAAGGTAATTCTGCATTAATATCCTGGAAAGAGAATGGGTATGGCAGTGTTCTGCCTGTCATTTTGCAAAGACCGCTGCACAGTGAACAAAGACAGAGAATCCTGTCACATCCCACCACAGTCCTCATTATGAAGTGCAGTAAATTATGTGGGATGAACAGGAACTAGTTCTGGGACACAATTGACTAACATGAAGCACTGAACTATATTCCTCTGGGTAGGCTGTATTATTTAGGAGAGAGCTAATTAGTTAACCTCTATGGAAGCCTACTTAGTCCAAGGTGAAAATATCATATTATATAAAATACATAAATATAGACATTTAAGGCTGAAGCAAGAAGAATAGGGTACATCTCAACACAACTCCATCGCATAATTTTTAGGTCTATATAAAAATTTAAAAAAGTACAATAAAATATGTCCAACTAGGTACAAGTCCCCAATTTTACAATTATAGTCTCCACTCTTGTTGCAAGGTACCGACATGCCTGAAGGGCTGTAGCATCTGCCGTAGCAGAAGCAAAACAGCGGGTGTGGGAGAGCTTCGGAGAAGCCATGGAGAAAGAC
>JAODOY010075138.1:0-15777 GCA_025399855.1 Forbesichthys papilliferus
TTTGGGGGGGTGCATAAATGCATTTTAGGTTTGCTTGATCTAAAAACATCTAAAAATAGCCTAAAATTACCAATGTATACCCTTTTTGTCATGTCAAATAAATTATTTATTTATCTTTATTCATTAGAATAGAGTAGTTAATAATTTGATGCCATCGTATGTGGCAATGCTCCGTAACATTACATATAACACATGCATATCTTGCTAAACGTTTCCCTGCACTGGTTCCATACGGATGAAATGTAGGCTAACACTAGTCTGTAGCTACCGTATTTCACATTAAGCCATGTGAATGATACCACTCAGACTATAAGATACCCACCTTTCTTGGTGAAAAACTTGGTTACAGATTGACACCCTTATCTTTTCTTTGTCTTTCTCCTCTCTCTTTTCTCTCTTTCCTTTTCTGAAAACCGGATTTGGGTTTATTAGGCAACATTGTGATCACTGTTTCTGGCACATCCAAGTTCTGCAACTAAACACCGTCACTGATAAGTGCGCTAAGGCAGGACCAAACCATTTCATGCAGATAAAGGGGTGTGGTCGGTCAATATGGATGTTTCCTTTTTGGTCAATGGGGATATTTACCTTTTATTGCCAAAAACAAGTAAAAACAAAGCAATCATTAATTGTATTATTATATTTGAAATATATATTTATATATATTCAATGATGATTGTTTATATAATATAATATAATATAATATAATAAAAACATGTATTAGTTCTTCCCTACTTTTTGGGGCCCCTGTCAGTCAGGGTTCCTTGGAATTGTCCTAACGTTTTTCCCCTATACGGCGCCCCTGGCCCTTGTACTCAGACACTGAAACAGTGGAACTAAAGTTCCAGCAGAATGCGTCCAGGATGCGTAATTTGTAGGCGATACCTACATTTACATCAAGTAACCTATGATAGAATAATACAACCTACAGATCATATTTTAAAAGAAGAACAATCTACATAAAAACACACACACTGTCTTAACTTTGCAGCTAGATTGGTGCACAAACTTGTTGGCTAGCCTTAAGACAGCTCTATGCCATATATGCTATAGTATTATGCAATTGTCAGAAACCATACTATAATACTTCAATAAATATGATATTAATGTTAGAACATGTTGTATTCTGTACAGTAGACATACCTACCTGATAAAGTGGTCCATACACAAGCAGAATTGGTAGAATTTGTAGAATTGGACACTGCAAGCGATCCGTTTGGTGTCCCACTCGTATATTTCACAGTTAAATTGTTTAGTCGATCTGTCAGTCGTATCCTTAGCTCAGACTGGTATTCACCCCAACCGCGTCGCCTTAAATTGGAATTAGTTTGCCGGTGTTGTGGGATAACTCGCCGTACGGAATATCTCGCCGTGGTGGGCGGAGCTTATTTAAAGTCATACCAACTACAGCGTCGACGGGGCGAAATAGAACGGGGCAGAATTTCACAAAGCGTTTTGTGGTATTTGGGAAGATTTGTCTTGTTGCTGCTTTACGTATTTGTTAGAAGCCAAACTTATATGTATCCTGATTTACAATGCGTTGCATGATAAAGCAACAAGGACATTTGTTAGATCTGCATTTTATTGTTTTTTGCTTTCAACAGATAATTTATAGATAAGGTATAGTCAGATACCTGTACACTGTTTATCAAATTCAGCGAATGTCTTGATCTTCTGAGGGAGCACCCATATGGCATTGAAGGGACATGTGTTTTGTTATGATAGAGTTCAAATCAACAAGCTTTCTCCAGAATAATAACTTTTTAACAAGTCAAATTAAATGTAGTATTCCCCAATAGAAAAACAGTTGTTTTCCACAATAATTTTAATCCCAAATGCACTGGGGCTACTTCAACAGCAATAATACATGCTGTGGAGGCCATCAGAAATTGCCTCAGTTGTTTTTGTTGAATCCACAATGAGCCCCACTATCATAGCAGTCAACACATATTTCATTTGACTCCTTTGTGCTAGTGACCACTTTGGCCATGTGCTCTTTCCCATTCTTTCACGTACACTTGTAGTATATATATAAAAAGCAGTCCATTTAGTACAACATTCCATTCCATTCCATCTATTCAAACACAACAGTTAATCATTATTAACCCGACACCATTGGATCATAATTCATGTGACAAATCATGGAGACTGAAGCTTACCTTTTAATGTATATGTTGAATTTCTTCTCTGTTTTGTTTTTTTAATCTTTGGTCACCCCCAAGGGGTAGCGACCATGGACTTTGAAGTCCAAAATGTTATTGTACAGCTCTTCGTTCATTTAAGTTTGTAAACTCCACTAGGCCTACTAGGCTAGAATAAACCTAATCAGGTAGTTTCTTCTTATTTATATGATCCAAATTAATTAAGTTAAGGTGTGTGTGATTGCTAGTATTGTCCCTTTAATGTCTCTAAGGTGTGTAATTGTTGGAAGTGTACTTACTGTGCTATATAAAAACATAATATTTATTATAGTTACACTGCCATATCCATAATACTGATTGTTTGTATGCGTGATATATATATATAAATCATTGTGCATGTATGTAGGCTATTGCATGTAGACTAAATAATTTGTATTTTAACAGCAGATTTTGCACTGTGTCCAAGGCAGAGTTATAGTCAGCAAAGTGAGACATAAAAAAAGTTTGTTTCACACTTAAGTATATGAAGCTTGCTTACTGAGAAAACAAAGGGAAAAACGTCCAAAAGTATTTCGTTGACATTACAAAATATTATTAATGTTAGCCTGCAGTACAATTTCCTGCCAGTAAATAGTATTTTCAGATCCTACTAATGCGACTGCACCATTAAACTGACGTGTGCGCAGAAAATCACGCAGAAAAACCACTGAAGGAAGTTAGTTTCTTACAAAGATTCAATGAAAATATCTACCTAAATACCACAAAACGCTTTGTGAAATGCTGCCCCGTTCTATTTCGCCCTTTGCGGCTCTAGTTGGTTGTGCCTGCCTGATTAGACATGTTGCAACAGATTAGAATAAACTATGCCGACCACGGCGAGATATTCCGTACGGCGAGTTATCACACAACACAGGTGGTAGATATTAGATATCCGAGATTCTCCAAGGGCTAGCTCAATAAACCCCATATCACACAATGGAAATACATGGAACGGAAAATATTGTTTACAGATATACAGAAACCACGAAATTGTTGAATGCTTTTTAGGATTATTATTATTTTAATAATAATAACTATTATTATTATTATTATTATTTAAGTTAACCCTCATCATGATGTGATTGTAGGCTATTTGTAAAATGTGGCGTTTGTTATCTTGTTACCAGCCATAAGAAATCAAGCAAATCAACATAGGCAACGTATTTAGAAATGTGGAATGCATTACACGGCCATACAAATTATTCCTAGGAAAGCATAGTAATCTTCTCTTTTCTGCAAAGAGTATTAAAATAGGCCTTTCTCAGTTGTTTAGTTCAATCATGTGGTCGTTCCCACGGTAACGTGGCCTTGACCAGCCCAGTACCCTCAACAACAGATAAAGAAAGGAGCTGACCACACACTGACACTGGTTTCCCACAGACCCCCTTCATTTTAGGCTACAACAAGGATTAAAATGAACAAAACACTATATTAAATGATGAAGGAAAATAAGTACATGAATAGGAACTAAAACACATAACAAAATGATATGTAAAGGATAAAAATAAGAAAATATGACAAATAGTGAAATTAATTATTAAATGGAGACCAAAACTAATTAACTCTGCTATTTCTCAAAATAACAGTTTCTTACGTTGATGATACCCCCCTCGAATTTTATCAAATGTAACCGTGAACGGCAGATAAATGGTGTGGTATACTGTACCAACAAGGTAAGTTCCATATGACATCGTCTGAACTTTCTCATTTATGGTCTCTAGTGGCTGAATAATAGTACAACTGGTAACATAGGCTCGAGAGCTGCTGCACAAAGACGTTGTTCACACTGTCCCATCGTCATGTGATAACAATTTCTAATGTCTGGGAATTGTGTTCCAGCCCCGTGATAGGAATCGGCTTTATTTCAAGTTGTCCGTCCAGTTGCTAACCACATTGAGATTTCACTAAATCTAGGTGTTCACTATGATGACTGAAGTGGTGGGATATGAAGCAACACCCTGATTTGATGAAATAGTTGTCATTCGGGCCTAAATCTAGGCAGTTTGAAATGGTGTCATTCAGGCCTGAATCTATCCTCAGTCAGCTTCTCTCTTGTTAGGCCATTTTACAGAGACATTAAGAGTCACGAAAGGGGATTAAAGGACAAGAATGGGGTGTCTTCACTTATTTACTAGTTTTTAAACGACAAGTGTTCCCTAATGGCTAAACCCATCCCGGTCAACAAGCACCAATCGCGACTATCCCAGAAATGGCTCTGAATAGACACTCAATAACTGCATTTAAATAAACCTAACCTAAATAATCAAGTGACCGATTATGTAGTCAGACTTTGTGTTTGCTGTGAGCAACAAGAATCATCGTTGTTTACCCTGTAGAGTCTTCCATGTCTCTACAACATGTGTGTGTGTGTGTGTGTGTGTGTGTCCACCACAGAGAGCTGCATACAATAGTTAAAACATTTAACCATTTTGATATGCTTTTTTTAAATTAATGATGTAATTGGCATTGGAGGTCTTTTTACAAAGAAGAACATAACAGTAGTAGATGAATTGTGTTGAAACTACAACAGTGGGTACGTCTAGACCTGTGATGCCATCCTGATGCCTGGACTGGTCTGTATCTCCAAGTTAGCTTGAGAGTGAAGCTGCCACTCAACGTTCAAAAGTTTGGATACTTTTTTTGTCACACCAGTATGTTCCCTGGCTGATCAGAGTCCTGTTCATGTGGGATGAATTCTCTTTGGTAGGTTGATATAATCCATCTGTAGATGTCTGAATGGTCCTGATGTCCATACACAGTGCACACCTTGCTTACTTCTGTGTAACAGGGTTACACCATTTCTCCACATTTAGATACATCAGATAGATACACAGATTTCATTTGGTTGGATTTCTCAGAAAAGCACTGGAGACAGCTGTAGTGTGGAGATACTAAACATGCTGAGGGGCGCCCTCAGCATGTTTAGTATCTCCACACTACAGCTGTGCTTAGCGTTCATCCAGCAGACATTCACTCTTCTTGGGTGATGCCATCTGCATGTCTGTGATGTGTTGCAAGGCTTCCAGAGTGTATCTTCACAGATAGGCTATGGAGATGGAGAAGTTAGCTTAGCTGCTGTTCTTGCTGCCATGTCGGCCAAGCCATTGCCTTTGTTTTCTGCTATCCCAGATTTCCCATGAGCCTTTGTGTTCAGGATTGCTACTTGTGTGTGCATCAAACATAGCCCTCGCCCCAGGGCCATTATTTCAGTTTCAATGTAGCCATGAACCTTTGTTTTTCCAGATCTGTAGGGAGTCATGTGCGACGCCATATGCGTATCTTGAATCTGTGTCTTTATAGATGTTTCTGATAGGGCCATACGTTATTAACACTCCTGTTGCTATGTTGTTGTCTACTGTTGTTGTAGTCCATTCAGCCTCTCGCACAACCCCTCCACAAAGCTCGAGCTCAGAGCAATGGCAATGACTGTTGGAGCACATCCTGTGCCAGGCAGTGTCCCTATAAACTCTGGTATTTTCAACATCTCACAGTCATGGTTTGGTTGGTTTCCTCACGTCCCTTTCTTTAATGGCTCTGGCATGTGACTCTTGAGCAATGACCAACATGTCTTCAGACCCACCCTAGCGCTGCATACTTACAGTAAAAGCCATTTTTCCCATTTCAGTATGCACTTTATCTTTCGACAGATCCAAATGTAGTCCTGGGGATGAAGACCAAATCGTGCCTTATGCCCCGATACCACAGGATATATTTTCAGGTTCCAAAACGCAAGGCACACTGCACTGCACTCAAAAATATCCTGCAAACATTTTGTTAGCAGTGTTTTTATTTAATCCCTTCAGTGTGTAACAAACATGTCATGTAGTCTGTGTTATTGACAGCTTGTGTGTGTTGTTTGGGGGCAAAGTTAAAATTAGACACAGAGGTCTAGGTTTGGACCGTTGTGTGTGAGTTGTTAAAAATTGTGAGTGTGATTTGAGAAATAGTGAATTTTTCCAGGAATTGTGTCTAAGCAATCAAGAAAAATTGTAAATAGTGTGACGATTTTCAAAAGTCAGTCATGAAGTTCGGACCGAACTCAGCGATTAGCTGGCCTAACTGTCTGTCTGCATGAGCTACGTTCTTGCGCGTACTCTGCTTAATTGTGCACTATCGTGACTGCAGATTCTACCAAAGGCATGCAGATGCTTAGGCACAATGGCCGAAGTACCCACAGTGTCCCGTCGTAAGAGAAGAACACCACTACACTAAAAAAGAAGTTGGATGCAGATCGAGGCCATACGCGTGTAAATATTGGTGTGGCTTTTCCGCAATGGCGACATCTAAGGGAAATAAAGGGCCTTGAAAATGATGCAATGGTGGCCTTATTTCTGTTGGACAGGTAAGATAAATATTTATTTAGATATTATTTTCATTGTATAAACCTCATAGATGTATCTAGATTATGTTGCTGTTAGAAATGGCGTGTTACATGTGGTGGAAAAAGAATAATAATATCTAGATATGAATAAACTGAGAGACAGCAGAACTTGTCTTTGTTGGTTTTATTTCATTCTTGCAAGAATGGTACAACCCTTACTGAGTGTCTAAGCAGTCTAGCAGGGTCGGACCCAGAACAGATCTGCCATATATTTATAGTAGCAGGCAGTTGTGACCCAACTGCAAAAGGAGTGAGAACAGGAACCTCGTTGCTGCTATCTCGGAAGGAGGTGTTCATCAATGTTTCCAGAGACGGAGAGGTAGAGGGGTTGGGTAAGCATATGCCAACAGATGTCAAGAAGGGGAAACAGAGAGGCCTTTCAACTTGTCTTGTACTTTGGTCAAAAGGTCACACAGTATAGCATTCATAGCACAATAGAGAATACATATGCTTAATTGTAAAGCTAAAGTTTTGTCACTACATAGACGCGGTTTAGGAAGGGTGATTGAGACAAGGGGCGGTGCTGTGCTTTCAAAATCTGGCTAAGTTACTGGTTTTTCCAAGATGACATACTCATCCTTTAACATTTGCCATATAAATATACTGACTCCGATATTCACATGGTTTTCATTTTGATGCTAATCCAACAGATTGTCCAACAATGTCTAAATGTATAAATTCACACCCATTGACATAATGCAAAGACATTAAAACTCAATCTCTTTCTTCTGCCCATTTAAATAAAATCTACCCAAGAATATTAGGTTAGTGTGCATCTAGACAAGATGTAAACTGGTAGTCTTCCTATTTAAATTCTCCATCACATCCTATTGTTCATAATTGACCATCACAAGTAGAAGTTAACACAATTGTAAACTCTGATTAAACATTAAATTAACACAAATAGGCCTAGATATTGTTTTATTCATAACTTATCATTTAAATTATGGATGTATAGCCTAATATAGGGAGATATGTGCATGACGTGACATCTACTAACTCAGCATCAATATGCAGGCAAGTGATTGTTGTATTTTATTCTAAAATAGTAAAAGAGTTCTACTTGGAGTCTGGGGGTTACCCCAGAACATTTTCCAAATTCTAAAAATAATTTCCTTAAATTAGTCTATAGAGTTTGCCTACTTTACTTAATAAAAACAAATTAATTGATGAGCTATCAACCACTTTAATAGATAGGCCTAGCTGTTCGTCTTAATATCTTCACTATAATAGAAAAACAGGTATTTAAATCTAATCTGTTAGTTAGGTTACACTTTGTTTTATTTTAAGTGCACAACGGGTATGCGTCGATACCTGGCTGCAGTGGAAGAGTGGTCATCTTGGTGCCTGCACCCTGTTGCGCACAGCCAAATGTACATGTGCTGCGTGTGGAGCGCCAGCGAATTTAGGCTGCGTAATGTTGGGATTCTCGTCGTGAGAAATACGAGGTGTGAAATGGCTAATATGCGTGAATCTCACGGTCAAACAGTGAAACTTGGCAGCTCTGTGTATTCACAAAGTGAATAGTCTGGTTATGGTCAAGAGGATAGCTAGTAAAAGACATGATGATATTGATATTACACACAGTAGGTGGCGGTACGCACCTTCTAGCTGTCAATCTGCCACTCGAGTGAAGAAGAAGATAAAAAACCCACAATGCAATGCGACTTTTCAGCGACCACAACATGGTGGCGGTATCATATTATTAGAGTACTTTTACAGGCTATCATATTATTAGAGTACTTTTACAGGCTATTGGTAATTTATATTATTCTTAGTTAATATTAACTGCCCATTTACATTACGAGGATTCTGTTTGTTGTAGTTTGTAATTTGCACAAAGGACGTTTCTTTGAACAACGTGGAAATGTGTGAACTACATTCTTTAAACTGCATGATAAACGAGCAGCTTGTTGCAGCTGGAAATGAGATCTTCTTTATCTTGGACCAAACCGAGAAGCCATGTAGAGCAGAAGAGGTCAAGAGGTTTGTCAGAGAAAGGCTGACAGCGGCTGCAGATTACATCTTTGTTGGCGTTGAAAGAGTGATGAGGGAGTACAGAGAAGACATAACCCGATACAGACTGCTGGATGTTGCTCTGCAGCCTTACATCAACTTACACAGAGCAGGTTTGGACACAGCCCATTTGATCATTGTATACTAATTAATTGCTACAGAGGACATTCGTGCACAATGCATATGCTAGTATGGGATATTCGAATGCATATGCAGGATATTAAAGACATACTAATAATGGACATAATTTGTCTTTCAAATATTCCCTACAAGTGAAGCATGTGATAAAAATGCAGACTAATCATAAGGAGGTTGTGATGACACCTCTAAAAGTAACAACGTACTGAATGTTAGATCTAACTATAACTATCCATCCATCCTCGCACCCATCTACAGTATATTGCAAAGTTATGTAAGTAAAACATGCAGTAAATAGGGGTGTGTAGACAGAAGGTTTGACATGTTTGTGAATCTTTAGCCAGTGTGACATGTCAACACTGGAGCCAGGCTTACAAGCAAGAGACACAGAGCCTTTGCAGTGGGTGCCCTGATCCTCTGGGATAGTTTACCACATTCGAGCTGCACCGGCATTACATGGATTAATCAGTCAATCCATTTTTTATATGTTGACCCTCTCAGCATTTTGATCAATTATGGATGTTGTAAAAGTGCGATATAAATTAACTGGACATTGACATAACACAATTGTAAAGCATTTGAGATTATTTGTAATAGTTGTGTGTGTATTTTCTGCTTTTCTCCAGATGCCAAACAGCTCTCAGTCTGTAAACAGGAGTGGATCCACAGTCTGGATCAGGAGGAACCAGAACTCCCCCACCTTAAAGTGGAACAAGAGGAACTGTGGACCAGTCAGGAGGGAGAGCAGCTTCAGGGCCTGAATGAGACTAATATCAAGATCACTAATTTTGTCTCCATCAAGAGTGAGAGTGATTATAGAGAGGAGCCACAGCCTGTCTCTTCAGACCAGAGAGAAACTAAGACTGAAGACAGAGATGATGATTGGAAGAAGCCAGGTTTAAACACTCTGAAGACAGAGGAGAGATGGACATTGGAAGGTGTGTTGTTATTCCAGTCTTAAGCCTCATTACATGATGTGCAGGAAGACATAATGCGCCCTGTATCTGAAAGTCACTATTATTTCACTTATAATTCACCTCATTATACTTCCAGTGGGTCAGAAGTGTACATGCACTATAATCGTAGAACATAAAATATCAACATGGCGGTAGAAGCTTCCGATAGGCTAATTTACATATTTTGTGTAAGTGGATGTATTATAAGGCCTACCTTCACATTAAGCGAGTAAGGGCCTCACGTGTTAGCGCTCGTTTTAGGCGTAACTTCAATGCATTTTGTGTCTAAAAACATGGCATTTTATGTACGAACAGCGCACACATGGATTAAACACTATTCTGCCTGCTGAAGGAACCCAGGATCGCAAGTTTCTCTTTCCTATTCATTCGTATTCATTCATGGGAGGGTCGAGGTGAGATTGGGAGTGTCGCACAAAATATGGGAGATGCATAAGGAGAGAGGGATTACTGATTTTGTTGAATGTATGAAAACGTTGATGCAAAGCAAGTCGTTTTTGCGGTAAAAAGTATTCGCCTCTGAAAAGCAGGTGTTTTCCCAGTTAGCAAGATTCTTTGAACAGGGGAAGCTAGCAACAGCAAGATTCATCTGAGCAAGACAAAGACAGAGGCCATGGAGACATGCTGAAGGATTTGATTTGCTTGTGTGGGGTTAAAATAAATGTCTGCCATTCACCACACTCGGGGCAAGAGAACGCGGGGCTAGAAACGCACAAAGGAGCCCAATGTATACCCATTTAGTAGTTTAACAATAAGATTTAATACAGAACGCACGCTAACACGCACCAATACGAAACTATAACCGACAAAGGAACAAACAGAACCCCATCCTAAATACCAAAGCAAACCCCCAGGTGCAAACGATACACAATCAGTGCAAACACCCGTGAGACGAGGAGCGCTGGGGAAGTGCACGTCTGGAAACCGAGGGCGGGAGCACGCATGCCCCGGTAACAGTGGGAGGGGGTGAGCCGCCCATCGGCGGCGCGGCCCAGACCGTTACAGCATGATGCTTTTTAAAGCTTCAGGTAATGCTTGGCTGACCTCCAGCATACTTGAAGAGTTGTGGCAGCATGGCGTATGGACAGCAAAGTTAAGGATTGGCCATCACAAAGCCCAGACCTCATCTGAAATAAAAGCTGACGTTTCACAATCCTAAAATATAGCAGTGAAAGGGGATGTTTTAATGGGGCCCTTTAAAATTAACATATAATTTGATTAATATAATAACACTTTGATTAAGTACAGTTGGAGACCAGCCAGGTCGTAGGGAGATTTATATCAGATAAGACTTTTAGAGCAATTTTCAGACCATAAAATGCTTTGATATGTCAGCGCAGCACTTGTCAGCAAAGCGTGTAAATACAATATTATCACAGTAAGAAAAATTATCGAGGTAATTTCCATATATCGCACGATAAGGCAATCTAGTAATTATCGCGACAGGCCTAATTGCATGTATAAAATCAAGTTTAATATCTGAAATTGTAGGTTCTGGATAACTCAGTGTTTCACCATTACAGGTTCTCCATCGGCCACTGCTAGAGAGGACAGAGCACTTCATTCCTCTGCTGACTCTCAGCCAATCACAACCTCTCGAAGCAAATCCAACAGAGCAAGGTCTCACTATTACCTGTGTGGAAAGAGTTTCAATCAGTTTAGAGACCTCCAGCAACACCAGTGTGTCCACACCGGAGAGAAGCCTTACCACTGCCAACATTGTGGGAAGAGCTTCAAATGTTCATCAAACTTTAAGATACACCAGCGTGTTCACACCGGAGAGAAGCCTTATCTCTGCCAACAGTGTGGCAATAGATTCCGTCAGCAGGCACACCTCAAGTTACACCAACGTGTTCATACTGGAGAGAAGCCTTACCACTGCCAACAGTGTGGGAAGAGCTTCAAATGGTCAACAACCTTTAAGAAACACCAGCGTGTCCACACTGGTGAGAAGTCTTTCCACTGCCAACAGTGTGACAAGAGCTTTGGTGTGTTGTCAAACCTCCAGCGACACCAAAGAGTCCACACTGGAGAGAAGCCTTATTGCTGCCAACAGTGTGGCAATAGATTCAGTCAGCGGGCACAACTCAAGTTACACCAGCATGTCCATACTGGAGAGAAGCCTTACCACTGCCAACAGTGTGACAAGAGCTTCAGTAATGTATCAGACCTCTATAAACACCACCGTGTCCACACCGGAGAGAAGCCTTACCTCTGCCAACAGTGTGGCAAAAGCTTTTCTCAGCATTCAAACTTCAAGCAACACCAGCGTTTCCACACTGGTGAGAAGCCTTACCGCTGCCAACAGTGTGGCAATAGATTCCGTCAGCAGGCACACCTCAATGTTCACCAGCGTGTACACACTGGAGAGAAGCCTTACCACTGCCAACAGTGTGGCAAGGACTTTAGTCATTCAAAAAACTTAAAAAAACACAAGTGTGTTCATGTTGGTAAAAGGCCTTGACAATTGCATTACAAGAATGTGTTTTAACATAATATTCATAAAGAATTTTCAACCAGGGAATGTAAATAATTAGTAGCTTTTCTTTTTAAACCAATCTCTTTCTCAAACACTCACAAAATAATGGTCTATGTACCGATGCATACTATAAATAATGAGTTAAGATTTCAATGGGTTAATTCTTATTCCAGCTGTGTTTATTGTATATGTCCAAAATCTAATAAATTCAGTATGGAGTTCTATACATGTCTACAAAGTTATTTTAGCTATACTAGAGACATGGTGACGACTGGTTTAGCACGTGGAGAGGGTGGATACATGCTGCGAGGCTCCCATGCATTAAGTTTTACATAAACTGCTTGCATTCATCTCCTCTACATATTACACAATGTGATTAGATCGTCCACAGCCTTTTTCGTTCTGTCATTTAGGGCTTCATTAATAACCACATCGCAATCGAATATAGGGGCATATTCAATTGTTCTAATCTGTCTGTCAAGCTTAAGGTCAGAGACTATTTTCACCCCTAAATTTGTGATGGTTGGCTTGGTGTACTGAGCCAAGGAACCCAAATCAACAAGGTGACCCCCCTCAGTTTTGCCACCAATAACCATCACTGTTGTTTTACTTTCATTAAGGGGGGTCCCCCTCTCAGCCCCTCCCCAGACACAGCCCCTTGAAGTAGTAGTGGGTGGAGTCAGGCTCAGCGCTGGGGTCAAGGGGTCAACACTTTTCTATAAGTTGATGCATGTTGTAGTTGATCTATGGGCACCGCCATTTTACGATTTGATGCCAAAAGTGACTGTTTCCCATTGAGTT
This sequence comes from Forbesichthys papilliferus, assembly GCA_025399855.1. NCBI lineage: Eukaryota > Metazoa > Chordata > Actinopteri > Percopsiformes > Amblyopsidae > Forbesichthys > Forbesichthys papilliferus. The sequence continues at coordinate 12,970 of JAODOY010075138.1, forward strand.
CCAAGTTCATCTAAAACTGTTAAACTTCTTTAATCGGTTGTTACCATAAGATTTTATTTCACTATATATTAGATCTAATCTATAAAATGACATCAGAGAAAGCACGACGTCCATAGTTGCCTTGAAATTCAGCCAATAAGGATTTTAGCAACCAATTTCAGAATAAATCCTCACAAGCTCAGTGCTGCGTAGTACGGAGCTAGATTGCTGCTTGCCGGAGAGACTACTGTGTTTATAAGTGAAGAGAATCGATTACAACCGTGCTTGCAGGGACGCCGCAAAGAATTTTGGGCCCCATGACAAAAAAAAATCGAATAGGCCCCCCTCTGCGCAGTTGTTGTCACCACAACTCTAAGACCTAACTGTCCCATCAACGTCTTACATAACTCTAATTAAAGGCTTGCAACTGTCTTGCTTCTTGTAGTTTAGTATTTTTTACTAGAATATTTACTGCTGGTGATTTGTATATACAAGTCTGCATACAGTATGCAGTTCACTATTTGATGCAAGATTTAAAGCCACCATAAAATAAATTCCTGAATGTTTCAGTCTCAATGTTTTTTAAATTTATTTTCACAGCAACGGAGCCTCGAAATAATTCCAGGAAGTTAGCCTAAATACTAAAAGTACCCTAGGAATTTTATTTTAAATGTAAATCGGTGCATTAATTGACTTTTTTTTTTTATATCTGTGTAATATATATATATATATATATTTAAATTGTCCACCAACTGGAACTATTTTGCCATAGGTTTGGTCTCTCCATTGACCATGTGACTGTTGACAATTTCGAACTTCCATTGGCATAACTCTCTCTTCCCATGGCTCTGGCCCACCCTAACGCTGCATCCTCAATTTAGAATCTTTTCATAAACAACCTGACCCCGGATTTCCACTGGGCGCGTGTGTGGAGCATGTGCAAAGCGTTTTGGCTCCGATGCAGCCTATGGATCACGGATAACACTATATAATAATATATATTCTATATATTATTTTTCGTGTTGCTTTGGTAGTCCGGGGATATCATCTGACTATCAACTTCTCCATGGTCGTTGTCGTGTGCCAGAAGTAGAATCTGACGGTTGCTCGTAGTATTTGTCCCGCCCCTTCACCGCTGCGATTGGACGGCTGGGGAACAGTGACAGTGATGGGTGTGACGTTTCACCGGAAGTTTAACAATTTTCAATGTGGTAAAAAAAACTCAGCTCTCAGAGTGAAAGAAATGCTTTTTTTATTTTATAAAGCTAAACAAAGCATTCTGGTTTATTTTGAGAAGACAATAAAGGGAAAAGACTATTTTTTTTAGGCAAAAAACACATTTATTGACACTACTTACAGAAACTTAATACTTTTTGTCTAGTGTTATTTTCCTGCCGTGATTCGCAAGGACAATTATTTGTTGTAAAATCACGTTTACAATTAGTGCTGCATTCAGTGTAGTAAGCTATTAACATTAGGCTGTTATGCATGTTGTGGGACAGTGAGACTATGTAGACTCAGGTGTTATTAGCCTTGGCTATAAACCCTGTATTCCGTATGTTCCAGGTTATTGTGATCACATGAACATTTATCCTATTTGTCCCTGACAAATCATGACATGACAATTCAGGGAAGCAACCAAGTAGACATAAATAGCCTACATTTGACAACTGTCACAAGTCAGATCGATCTCTTTCTGCGGCAAGTCTAAAAACCTGAGGCAGAATAAAATGGACTCCAGTCAATAAAAGCAGCAGCAGCCGCCCGGCCTCGCACAGCGGAATTTAACATTGAACGTATCCGCTTTGGTTCAGCTCCGTGTGTGCAACGCGCTGAAGGACAAACCACTGGAGCCTTACATATTTTCATTTATGAAAAACAAACTGCCACCCAGCAATGTCGAGCTTGGGTCTTGTTTCTTTGCGTGTTTGTTTAAATTTCCCTCGTAACTTACAATGACGGCCATTAAAATCAGACAATACGGATTCCCTGTGAAATTATTCTGAAATGACATTGTAATACACAATTCGCTGATGTAGCTGACTAAAATGGCAAGCGTTCAATTTAAGTGTGAGGAAGATTTGATGCGGTATCATTGATGAAGTTAACGTTACTTTAGCAGCTAGTTAACTAAATAGCATATTGCCTCGTTAGCAGAAAACAGCTTACCTCAAAACATGCCTATTTATTGTAAGCTACTGTACTGGCTAAGTTCCTTTCATCCATGGAAAAGATAACGATGAATAACCTTGATTCTGATTGGCCAAATGACTCGAGATGTCGCACCAATGATGTTTAATGCAATGGCTTTCTGAAATATCTATGTCTCACACACTCGTCTATAGGAAATTGTCCTACCCCATCCCCCTCCCAAAAAAAAACAAAAAAAACAAAACTATTCTGATCTCCACGATTCACGTCAATTACATTTTGATTTGATGACGATTTTTGCCAAAAAGCGACTAGTTTGCAGTTATGCATGTAAATGAGCTAGCATGTGTAGAAAATTGTGCTTAACATTTGAGATATTCTATTTTAGATATATATTAGATGTTATATGGGCTGTGTGTGAGAGTGGGCTACGTTATTGCTTAAAAGTGAACAGTCTGAGAGACAAGGTTGGAGTAGTGAAAGAATACAGAGTGAGAACAGCAAGTCTGTGAGAGACCTTGACCGGAGGACATAAGAGTAAGGATAATGCCAGGATGATATCAGGATGAAAGATTGGATGCTATGTTATGAAGTATGCTATGTGATGCGCTCCTGGTGCCACATCCCTGGGGGTCTGGGGTATGTTGGTGTGTAGGCTCGTTCTGTCAATGTCTTCGG
>JAODOY010075149.1:2500-15774 GCA_025399855.1 Forbesichthys papilliferus
AGATGGGCTGCTTGCGCACTTTTATTTCACACATATGCAGAGCCATTTATTCTCCAGAGAAGAGTTCTTTCTTAATACTGGTAAATGCGGCATTTTAATAGCAATCTGTCAAGGTGAAAGCGTGCCTGTCTTTTATAAAAGGGAATGGCAGATTACACAGATTTATAATAAAATACACTCGTGATTTATGAAGAGAGTAAGGACAACCCTTTAAAAAAAAAAAATGTTTCTGCCGGTAAACTATTATGAATGGATCTGGACACGCCCTAAATGTACTTGTACCATATGCTTAGATAATTAAAATAGGGTCCAAAGTGTTGGTGGATTGTGATCCACCTACTGTGAAGCTCCACCGACTTGACCGAAAGGTTACTGACAGGCCGACTAACATGCGATTAGTTTCTGCATCACAAATCCATGAAATGCGCCTGGAACAGCATTAGAACACCTCCAGTAAAACTGTGCACAACAGATGTGCACATTGTGGTTAGAACTTCAGTATGCAGGCGGTGTACCAAATGACATACAGTATGCAGTCTTATGGGTGACAATAACACCTACTATCTGACCTCCGATAGCGCTGTCATGTGTACAAGTCCCTATTTATCAGAGTTGCTTAATGTGATGTAGTGCTAATGAACCGAACAAAAAAAAATAGATACATACAGTATAGAAAATACATTGCCAGAACTATCTGAAAGTTAAGCTGCAGTTTTAGCCAGCTGTAACTGCATCTTAACTTCCAGTTTGGTTTGACAGACAGCCTCTTGGGGTGTGTTGAGACATGTGCTTGTTACTCACTAACTGTGTCATTATAAACTCCATTCTGACACTACAGCCAGCACCACTTTTGGTTGAGCTCTACATGTCCCAACAAACAGGCGGCAAATACTGAACTCAATGCTTCTAACTGAATTAAACTACAGTAGTAACAGTATGAGCCAGGCACAACTAACATAGTTCTCAGTTCTTTCTTTCAATTCAATCAATCAATCTTTATTTAAAGTGCATACAATATGGTCCCAATGCACTTTGTAATAAAATATAATCCATAGGACAGTCACACAAGCAAATACAATAATACATTTAAAATGAAACACAACAAATGCAAAAAGGAAATGATAACAACAACAACATTAAAACCATAAATGATATAGAGTGTTAAAAGATGGCTTGGTGTGCTGTAATGGAGTGAATAACGGTATGTTTTCAGTCTTTAAACATTTGGACTGAGCATGCTTCTCTAACATGTAATGGAAGTCTATTGCAGAGATAAGGGGCACGGTAGGCAAATGCTCTAAAGCCAGATGATGTTTTGTTAAAATATGGAATAACCAGGAGACCAGTGTTAAGAGAGCGAACAGGGCGAGCCGGTAAACACAGTATAGTGTTTAGATGTTAAAAGAACACTGAAAAAAATGCTATATTAATTATAAGTGCAAATATATTTGTTATGAGCTTACTAATGCTTAGAAAAAGCAAAACTGGCTGCTAGTGCAGTAAGTGAAATTCACATGATAGGATTTCTTAAATTAACTCTCTGAGGACAGCCTCGTCGTCCGCGATGGGTAAGTGCTTATCAAACATTATGATAAATAACTTTGCACCCCTTTATCCTATCGATTTGCGGTCAAAAGCATTCGAAACCGGAGGCTTCAATGTAAATAAGTAGCCCATTTCCTACCTTGGGGCTTCATTCCATTCAAAATGTTGATAGGCCATTATCAGATGACTGTAAGCCTATAAACATCGACATGATTGTGATAGACGGGTCTATACGCCTATTAGAGCCCTTGAACATGTAAATGCTAGCTGTTGATGACTATAGGAATTGTACAGGCAAGCCAGTGCGTTCATTCTACCAAGTACATTGTGGAGAGCGCAGGGAAAATCTCCTTAGACCCCAAAGAGTTAAGTGCACATTTACTTAAAGTAAGTCACTAGATAAGCCATTTATAATAGAAATAAGTCTAGATTTTAAATCTAAAAAAGATCATCACACTAAGTTAGATAGAGTTTTTGCAGTGAAGAACCTTAAAGTCAGCTCTAGCTAGCACTGGTAACCAATGAAGGGAGGCCAGCAGCAACAATGGGGTTATGTCAGAATCAGTAGCAGTTTGTTGACTACTCTGGTTAAGGAAGTTGCAGTTGAATGACATGAACTGAAATCCACATGGGAGTGTTTCAAAAGGCTCTTATCGAGTAAATAATCAGTAAGTTGATCAGCAAAATAATTAATGTTCTGTTAAGGTAATTTTGTCAAAGTTAGTACAAATGTATGTTTTAAATACAGTATGCACTCCTGTAGTAGAACCTCAAGTTCATAAGGCTCCTCTCTTTTTCCCATTGTCTACTAGCTCTTACTATCGTAAAGTACCTGCTGGCCGTGTAGCGTAATTGGCACTCAATAGGCATAAACAACGACCGATACATTGTATTTCACAAAATATTGCAGTGCTTATTACCGGTACTGTACTCCACATGGAAAACTTGGTTTGCTATAACAACATTAGCCTTCCTTAATGCATGTGGTTTTCATGATATAGCTAATATCCATGGCTTTATCCAGATTTGCCCTTAGTCAACGAAAACTGGCAGAATAGGCTTTTATCTGGGGTGGAAACTGCAAAATAAGCAAGTGATTTACATGACCACCATTCCATAATGCACTGGCTGCTGTAGGCAACAAGAACAGAGAGAGATAGTATCAAAAGATGAATTTGAATAATCATTTCAGAGTGAATCTAATATAACTATCATGCTAAAATATGTGTCCATTATCTCTGGTATCAACTTCTTTTAACTTGGATGTGTAACTAATTCCGAGTTCCGATGTAACTGGAACGTACGGTCAAGCCTTTGACATAGGAACGCGCCATAAGGGGCTGTATATTTTTTTTATTTTACGCGGTGCTGTATTTCAGAGATAAGAGAGATGAGAGAAACAAGGAAAAATAAAAAAAAATAAAAAAATAAAAATTCTGATTAATCTGAATATTAGTAGGGACAATTGTATGTTCTATTGAAATTGGTAGGGACATGTCCATAGCATCCCTACCTAAACCTACGCCTAATGGTAGGTTTGGAACCTGCCACCAAGCTGGATAGTGATTCAGGAGAAATGGCTTTACAGAAAAAACTTACATTGCCTTCATAGAAATAATTATAAAAGCAGTAGTGGAGTAGACGTTATCTTCTTTGTGATTAATTTAATAAAATAACAGGCATCGAATGAAGAACCATGGGCTGGAGTATTCTGAATGAGTTTAGTGAATGTTTCAAAAAGGAACAGAGGATTATTTTTATTATTAATAATCAAGTGGGAATAATAAGATATCCTAGCACCAGAAAGTGTGCGTTTGTATATCTTAAAAGTCTCGGCCCATGCAGCATGGCAAACCTCCGGCTTTGTCGTCTGCCACTTGCTTTGTTGTAGGTCAATACAAACACACAATGTAAAATCAAGTGCATGTTTAAACATGATTGTAGAGACATGAAACACTTTCTATAACTGCCAGTCCAGTTATCACAGATATAGATACGTACATTTTGACATAACATTTTCATAACATAAAACAAACAAAAAAGTGCATATTTAGGACATTGTTGGCTGATAAATACAAAACGTAGGGTAATTAGGACCAAGCTGCAGCTCCAGTAGTCAAGAATGAGAGAAGATCTCCTACGAGCCAGGTTGTCCAAGGGAGCTGTCAATGTGAAGGCAGTAAAGGCTGGCCCCCTCCTTGCTCAGCTAAAGAACAGTCGTTTCCTGACAGCTGCGTCAGAACCTGGTGTTTTCCACAGATAGACGGCGTGTAAGATTGCCAAAGCGCACAGCCTTTCAGTATTCTTTGGCGCTTGCCTTAGCTGGGTTATGTCATGTGTGTTGGTTACCAGGGCTCAGTCAGCATTAGAAGCCTCTAGCTACTCTGTAAAACACAGCACAGAATTGTATGACACCTGGAGTGTTCGTCCTAACTATCAAAACATTTACAACTACAGTATTAGCTACAATTAGCATCCATTCAGCGAACAATGACTTGAGTAACAGGTGTCATTTGTTTCCATATGAAGTTTGGGCCTGAGCAGCTCTTTCAGACAAAGCTTATGCAATTTTGCGACTGTGAATAGTCACTGCCTATTCCTTGTGCACACTGAAGTGGTGTTTATCCACAGCCCTGTAACTGGGAACATAAAGTGGTGCATGGCTAAGATAAAGCTTAGCCATGGCAATGTGGAGCTTCTGAGGGAGCACTCAAAGACATTGAAGGGATTATGTTTAGAGTTCAAATATCAACCATCTTTATCCAGAACTCTGAATAAACCTTTAAGGGCTATATTAATACACCTGACTTGACTTAAGACTTGCCTAATTAAAATATATATATATATCATAATTACTATATTTTAGCCATTAATCTAATCATTGTAGAAATGACGTCCTCATTGTTTCACCAGTTTCTTAAATCAGGGCTTATAAAGCCCTCAAAAAATGAACACAGAGACTTTCGCTGTCCTGTCACTCAACCAACCAACCTGCTCTAGAGAGGTCATGTTTAGCGTGCATGGACATGTGTTTGTTGACAGGGGCATGTGTTTGACCTTTGTGTACACTCACTGTGTGTTCACACTTCTATCTGATGTGTGTCCACGAGAGCTCCAAAACTTGGAACACCTCACCTGTGTGTATTTTAGGACTGTGTGGGAAGGTGTAGCTGATTCATGGAGGAGGACTGTGTCTATGAAGCACTGTGCTCCCATAGAACCACGCACAAAGACCGGGGGAATCTAATAATGCTGTACCACTGGATGAAGTAATAGACTTATCGATCCCACAGAGCACAGCAAGCTAGTGCTGCACTGGGAGTGTCTTTTCATGTGGAGCGTTTATCTGTACTGTACTGTGGGCCTGTCTGCTGTAATTTTTGTGTTGGAAGACACTTTCACCGGTGTGCAAAGACTGCTTCATGGAGCATTATATTTGGTATTTTGTGACATTTCTGTATGTATGTGTGTGTGCTTTAGTAATGTTGTGCCCAGTGCATTGCCGAATGCCACTTCCATTCATATGCAAAATGCCAATTGCGCATGCAGTTTATAGGCAATTCCCTTAGATTAGCACCCACATGAATTAGATGGAACATTATTTGCATTGGTTTTGACACTCCACATACAGTAAATGAGCTAGAGTCAAGATCGTTTAAACATGATTAGATTAATACAGAGATTCTGCAGGTTTCATTAAGTTAAATGCAAAACTTTTTAAGAACTTTTTAAGACCCTTATGACATTATGAAAAGGTGTGTGCTCTAGAGATTAAACAAGTAGTTTCCCATACAGGGAAAATACATTCAGCCCTGGACATATCCATTGGGAGGGTTACAGTTGCATCACCACAAGTTACAGTAACTTAACACTTTTGAAATGTTTCCATGAAGGAAAAGAAAATGATGTTAAGCATGTAATTCAAGCCAGAGGCCTGGCGACCAATGTTCAACGAGCTAAACAGCAGACATTGACATACCATGTGAATTATCGTGTGAATGTGTTTATTCAGGCTATTTTCTGGGTGTAAATAGTGAATAGTTGTACTGTATAGCTGTACTGAATAGCTGTACTGTATAGCTGTACTGAATAGCTGTACCGTATAGCTGTACCGTATAGCTGTACTGTATAGCTGTACTGTATAGCTGTACTCTGTGCTTCTCCCAATCTCAACTTCCTAATTTGTCTCTCGCTGCCCCAATTAGCTTGTAGCCGTGATAGCGACGTTTTCTACCTGGATACGGCAAATAGCCGGATGCTGTCTGATGTCAAACTGTGTTTGCCGTGGTTTCACGGTCAACCATTTGTAATATTTTTACGATGATTTATAAGCTGCTGGTTGAGATATTTTGCAATAACTGTGTGAGTAATGTCTATAATCAAATTTCTTATGTTATTTTTAAATACATTCATGATTGTTTATTTGTAAACCCTTGTGTCAGTGTGATTGTATACAGGGTATCTAAATAATAACATTTTAGCTGAGATTGAAATGTATGAATTCAAGAAATTAATCAAATATAATTAAGACTTTAATTGTACATCATTCCAAGCTGCGGCGGGTCAGTATTTGATCTAGATAGGGACTAAATTGACTCAGTGGTGCCCTGCAAAAGAGTTATTTAAACAATAATCATTATGAAAAATGTATATTTTTGGTTACATGTAAACTAAGCTAACGAGACATTTTGAGATTGTTTGATCCATACACCCTCTTACAGTGATCTATGAATCTTTTAAATTGTAGACTTTTATTTTTCCTTTACAGCACTACTGTATGTGCAACGTTGGTTGTTTTTAAAGTGCTTTAATATTTGATTATTCAGGTGTTCGTTCGTTGTGTATGTATTCGATTTAAATATTGGAATTTGAGTATTCGTTTTCACGCATGCATTCATATTAATCATGCAGTTTTCCGATTAATCCCTACTTTCTCCATATAAACACACGTTTAAATGTAATTGCCTGCCCTACACTGTGTCATCAACACAATTGATTGCAATTGTCTCTGTTTATAAGAAGAGAGTGAGGTTATTAAATTCAACACACACTCTTATTGGGTAATACAAGAGGTATATGCTATTTGACTCTGACTGGCTCCATTGACGGGTCAATCAAAATGGCCATTTTGAGCATATGGCTATGTTTACATGGTTGCTCACTGAAGCTAGAAACCGAATATAACTTAATTATAGTTTAGTGTTTTTTATGGTGTTTAAAATTTTTAAAAAAAAGAGTATTCGAATACTTGTTCGGAAATACCAGCAAGTGTTCAAAACCTGTAAAATGATATTCGGGACAGCCCTAGTAATGGCTATTAAATTGATAGCGCTTAGGTGAACCAATCCGTGGATCACAGCCTACCGGCACTTTCACACATCTACCTTCTATGAGTCGTAGTAGCAGATATTAGTGTAAAAACTGCACCCAAAATTGTCCTTTTGCATATGACATGGTATGTATGTGAAATTGTGAGGCCTGCTGGTATTACAGTTGTCCATTTGCTATTTACGTTTTCTACTGCAGTAAATTATGCATGTGTGTGTGTACAAGTGCGAGGGAGAGAGAGATAGTCCTGAGATGAAATTACTCTGTTGAGGAACACTGGGATCTCTTTGACATAGAGCTCCTTATAATAACACAGAAGACACATGCTGTACATAGCTTGTGACTGGTCAGAGCGTAACTAAAATACTCACCCTGATAAAAAAGTCCAGCATATACCAGCATGAATTAAATGCTGGTCCAGGCTGATTCATACTGGTAAGTGCTTGGGTAGTGCTGGTCCAGGCTGGTTCATAATGGTTAGTGCTGGTGTAGTGCTGGTCCAGGCTGGTTCATACTATGCTGGTGTAGTGCTGGTCCAGGCTGGTTCATAATGGTTAGTGCTGGGTTGGTGCTGATCTAGCTGGTATACCAGCACACCAGCAACCAGCATGGGATGCCGGGGTACCAGCAAACCAGTATGCAAAACATACCTTATGCTGGTGACCACCAATGCTGGATTTTTTTAGCAAGGCAAAAGGACACATGCACACTAGAAGCTAAACTTACTGATTTACAGACTGAAGTCAGACAGTCTCTCTCTCTCTCTCTCTCATATAATACTCATTACCATGGTAATCATTCCCATGGTCACACTTCAGAGCTGTGCAAATGAAGAAGCCTCCTCCCTCCTCGCTGTACCATTATTACAAATATGGTATATGAGAGAAGCGGAGAGGAGAGGTCGGACACAATTGGGAATAGATGTGTTTCTAAAAATCATAGACTGTCACTTTTCAGGTTTCATTAAGTGCCAACCTAGCGGAACACACTCTGACTCCCTGATCATATAAATTACTGTTGCACAAAGAAAACATACTGCCTATGTGACTCCCCAATGCAATGCATCAATGTATAGCTTTTGCTCATTTTATAATAACCTGACAATTATAAGTGAGGGAATGCCTCATATTTCTTCTAAATATATGTATATTAAATCAGATCATATTTTGAAGTATTTGTAAATGTTATTCCATAAGTATATGAAGAAAGAACGGAATATGCATTTATCATGAAATGCCGTGTCAATGTTGTACATCTGGACTTGTTGTCATATACACATTTATAGTAGGAGTGCTTTTACCTATAACTTTCCATATCTGCTTCATTTTGTTTGAAATATTGTATTCCCTGTGTTGGTTAGCAGGACAATAATCTTTACCCCACCTGCCCTTCAATGGCAACACATAGAAATAGACTGAGACCTATTGACTGTCTTGCCTTCTCTCCATGTCTAAAGGACAACTGTGGCACAGCAGGCCCTGGTTTTCATGATCCACTGGAGACATTTTATTGACCTTGGAAAGAAAAGGAGACAAAGATACAGGGCCTATTTGTTGAACCTCATTCATTGTTGATCGATAAAGTCACGTTTAAGGACCTTCACTGGTGGCCAGCTAAGACCTACTGTTTGCTCTATATTCAGAGTGACTGTGTAGGTGAGTTAAGTAAGTAAGTTCCATGTATTTATATAGCACATTTCACAGATAAAAATCACAAAGTGCTTCACGACTATTGGGGAAGACACAGCAATAGTAAATACATGACAGCACGTGACACAAATAAATAAGAGTTGAGTTGAGGTTGACTTCTTGGGGATGTCTACACAACATCTTATAACCAGCTGCTATGATGTTAATAATGAACATCATTATATTAATTATTTAGGAAATCATTGTGGTTGCTGTCAGCTCTGTAAATAATTTTCAAAACTGTTAACCAGTTTAAAATAATCAAAGATGAATCATAGCCTGGTGCAACCACACTCAATATTCACTTTGTGAATATGGTCTGGCCACGCTCCACTGGGAAGTATTCCTACTGGGCGTAGACCTCTGGTTAATTTTGATACCTGACAACCAATCGGCATTGCTACAACTGTTTCGATCGCCTCATCTAGCTCTACAATCATTTCGAAACATGGTTGTCATCTCACCAACCAACCCTTATTGGTTCTCCAGCAAGGTGGCTGTGAAAACGCTAATGCTAACACGGTGTCCAGACTAGATGTATAATCTCAGCAAAAACTAACTGAGCTAAAAGCAATAGGCTAGCACAGTTAACACCCTTAACCAAATTCGATCTGTGTACAATACATGTGTGTTACACATAATTAATAGATGAGACTTTGTTAAACTGTGTGGTTTGACAGTTTATAAACGAATTAATAATAATAATAATTATTATTTAAAGAGAAATGTACTGTATTTCTCATTGATGGGGACCAAGTGCAGTCTGTGTGTGTGTGTGTGTGTGTGTGTGTGTGTGTGTGTGTGTGTGTGTGTGCCAGCCATGCAGGAACCTCCAGTGCAGAGAAGATATTCAAATTAGGAAGTGCCCGTCTGCGGTGCCTCAAATGGACATTTGATTCTGGCTGCAAAAGCGAGGCAATGCCCATGTTAAAATGTCCAACTTTAGCAACTGATTTCAGTCTGTTTATTATTTTTGATTTATATAGTTAGTTAGTTAGTTTCCCCGTTCATGACAACTGTATAGGAGGAGTGCATTTTTATATAACTCAGTTGAAAATATATTATTTTATCCCAATATCTTAGATATCTGGTACCAGGTTACAACTTCCAACCTGTTATTCAGAGAACCTATGAGTGACAGAGGATTTGTCAATTTATTTTAATTCTAAAGTTTCAGTTCAGTGAAAGTTTTTTTAACAAACGAAAATATGTCTTTGCAGAATCTATGTTCTCATTAAACTTTCCTGATAGAGTATACTATGTTAACTAATTATCACATTGAACACTGTGGAGCCAATTGAGTCATTGAGACAATATGTTCTTGTGTTCATAATGAAACAGTGAATTCATTACGCAGAGCCTCTCCATATACACAATATTATTGTAGTTGTTAGTAATATGTCATGTTAAACAATAGTTAGCTTGACCGTCATTGTCATTGCTCTAATATTACACTGATTACATGAATAGCACATACACTGCAACAAATGTGTCATGATAAATAGCAGAAACTAGCAGCCAGGTTTTGGTTCAGACAGATGCCAAGCATGCTGGGAATTTGAGTCATTAGAGTACTGATTAATTATGTTATTAGTATAAACAATTCTAAAGCAATCTGACAGACTAATAGCTTTCTAAAAAATGTGAATATGTTTATATACTGTAAATCATGCAGACCTTTGTATTTCAAAATAAATTAAAATGCTATGCTAACTCATAAAATGTCTTGGCTAATGGTAGGAACATTGTATGAAACGTGTTTTCAGTTGGAATGTTAATGATGTGTCATGCTTCTTAGATTCAATGGCACTATTGTATGTAATACAAGTGGAAACCTCCAGTGCTGAGAAAGGAATCAAACCCTGAAATGCCAAAATATGCAGTTCCTCGAATGTCCACTTGAAGCTGGCTGCTAAATGGAATGTATCCTCAAACTTTCCCCATTCATTACAACTGTACAGGGGGTGCATTTAACTGTTAAAAATACCTTTATATCCCATTATAGATAATGTCCCCCTTATAATGTTAGGTGTTCCCCTTAATGTTCTTTCACACCTCTATGAGGTGCGGACCACCTCTAAAGCCCAGGCTGTTGTCGTTGGTCACTAATAGATTTAAACTGTTCTTTGTTCCAACTGCCAGTGGTTTTTTAAACAGGTTGTGAATGTGTGTTAGGTTCTTATTTGGGATGACTGCATGTATTATACTGTATGTATTGTATGTGTATTGTGTGTATACGTCTGTAAGGAAAATTGCCCTGTGGGGACATTAAAGATTTCTACTACTAATACTACTGGATAGGAAAAAGTCACAGGCAGGGTCAGGTCCTGCAGATATAGCTGTGCCGGAGCCAGCCTGAGCAGCACAGCTCGAGCTTCAAACCAGTTCTTGACAAAATCTATACAGTATGGTTGAATACTATTGATCAACACACATTACATTAAATCAGATATTAAACAAATTAGCCACCAAAAGGGCAGATAAAAACCAGGAGAACCTGAATGATCTCAATATAGGAAGGAATCAATTTGGATAGGTTTTGGCAGTTTTAACAGAAAATATGAAGGTGTATTTCATTTTAATTCACATTTGAATATACAATGCTTCTAACCATTCTCTTTTACAAGACACGTATTTCCATTATACAAATGTGTCGTTTACTATTTTGTGTCTGTCTTTATCCTCATTGTTAAGTACAAAACGTACATCCAGTATGGGGCGTGCAAACCATGCTGTTTTGGGGTGCAGTGAACAAAAAAATTGTTTAGAAAAGTTTGAGAAGCACTTCTCAATAGGAACCATGTCATTCAGGGAGCAGAATACAATTATTTATAGGAAAATAAAACATGAAGCAGTGAATCATGTCAGTCCAGACACGTCTCCTCTACAGAAGAATAACTCATGTCCTGGGGACTAGACTGCCAGTATCTGCCAGAGAGGACAGTTATTGGGTTATCCTGTAGAAATGCGGCTCGCTGGGCTCAACTACCAAAATCCACAGCGTAAAATACAGTTTGTGTGTACAGTGACAGTTTTAGGTCAAAGAAAGTGTTGGGGCCGCAGCCACTTTGATACTGTAATAGCACGGTACATGAAATGAATTCTACAGTACACCTGCATATGCAGTATGACCGCATGGACTACAAAATGTAATGAAAGGTAATGTTAAAATACCCCAATGGTATCAACAGCACAGCTTCTCACATGCTGTAACATAACGGCAGTGTGTGTCAGGCAATAAAGAAGTTACCGTCCCAACTCAACTGAGTAAAAGCCACAGGTGCCTTATATCCACTTGCCCAAGCTAGGACTGTATCAACTAATACATTACGAATAGAATTGTAGGCAACTATGTTCTTACTTTAGTTGTGCTGCTATGCCTATTTAGTAATCATTTTGAATGCACCCCTACACAACAATAGTGTGTGTGTGCGCGCAGGTTAACACACACACACACGTGCACTGTATATCCAGTTTGTCTGGCAGTTCACCAGAAGAAATTCCCCCTGCTGATGCTGCTACAATACACTGACAGGTTAACTGTGAAGCAGATGGTCACACGCATTGCACACACACACATGCGTGCACACACACACACGGTGTGATTTTTCCCTTCACTGCTTTCTCACATCTCATGCATCAGACGTCAAGTAAATAAATAAATAAAAAGTTAAATAAAACAAACAGACAAGCAAAACAAACAGGCTACTGAGCACTATGTAACAACAACAAAAAACAAGACTCAAATAAATGTTGGTGTCAGCCTAACAGACAGTAAGACAACGTGTGTAATGAGACATATCATTTACAGCCTCCTGGGCTCAAGAATAAATAGATGCTGTTTATCTTATTCATAGGAACGGCACGAGCTCACACTGCCAGGATTAGAGCTTCAACAGTGGGACAAGTTTAGAAGATTAACTACAAATCCATTAATTGCACAACTTCTACAGTATATAATTAAGTATTCCTCTGCATGTATCCCTGTCTCACAGCTGCCACAGTAGCAGAGAGTGGTTCTGTTGCCCATGCATTATGCATCTCAATCTGCTGAAGGTCAGACTCTACAGGTCTCTAAATGTTTGGGCAGGCTACAAGTGGAGGCAGAGTGTGGGACACAGACATATGGCTGAAGACTAAATAATGAATGCATCATCTCTAGACGTGGAGCGCAGACTAAGAAACACAAATGGCATGTGGCTGAAGACTACACATGGGCAACAGAACATCTAGTTCTAAATCAATGCTAGTCAAGACTCACACAAGGCACCACAGCTGGCAACAGAGTATTGTTTTAATAGGAGGACGTTTTTACAGTATACAATCTTTTAGGAGGTTTTGTTCATGTGTTTTATGTGATCCAGCCTATACACAATTAATTCTGTAAACATCAAAACACTGAGCTCTCTCTCTCTCTCTCTCTCTCTCTCTCTCTCTCTCTCTCTCTCTCTCTCGCCTAAAACAAGACCCACTTCGATCTCTCTCTGTGGTGAAAAAGCATAATTTCAATGTGGGAGCCGGTCCAGTCAGTGAGTGAATATGATCTTAAGATGTTTGGTCAAAAGAAAAAGTTATGCAATATATCAAATTTATAATATTCATCAAACACAAACTTGCGTTTGATGAATATTAGAGAAGAACAGAACCAAAGTCTGTGCTCTCCAAGCCCACACAACTCTTGACTCTCATTAGTCAGGGACACGCTAGCAGAAT
>JAODOY010075160.1:0-15774 GCA_025399855.1 Forbesichthys papilliferus
TAATTTTGCTGTATTTGAGATTAATTTACTAATAAGCAGTGTCATCCACATGGAATATTTAACCTGAATTGGAATCTGACATGGGTTATCTACATTTTAGTACCAAAATAAGCCTTGTAACTTGTTCAGAACTGCATAAAACCTTACAAATAAAAGGGAATGTTTTTGCAAGGAAACATTTTTGAAAAAGGTCTAGGGATGTAATATGGAAGAAATTGAGTGGGCAATATTGTTTGCAATTCATGTTGGATAATTCTGTATTGTATATTGATTTATTTTTGCTACATTAATCCTTTCAAATCTATCTATCAACAGAATCAACAGCCACACTACTACACTACAGCTTCTAATTATAATTAGTACAGTGTGTTAGTCAGACAATACAACAGTATGTGTGTAGAATTTACAAACGATAGGCTACATGTAGCTAGCTGACTGCATGGGAATCCAGATGGAGTCCTCAGTGGCCACTGCATGTTGAGACCCAGCACCTGAACACGATTAGACACTTTTACCCTTCACTAATTCATGGGCCACCCTTCCCCACCTACGGCCCATCTCAATTTCTTCTTTATTCCCACAGTTTTCAACTCTCTCTCATACATCCATGATTTTATGTCCCCTTTCTGCTCCAGCAGGCCTTACCAACCTGCCCCCATAGCAAATGCTGTATAAGGAAGCCCAGTCTGCTGTACTATTTGGCTAATTCAAACCAGGTACATTCCTGGTCATAATTTCTCTCTTCTACAGTATAAAGCCTATGCTGTACAACTCTGCATTTTACAGGGGCCGTTCCTGCATGTGGCAATGTGTGAACAGGAGCTGGGGTTGATAAACCTGCTCTCCCAATTTCCCACCTTGGACCTAGTAATATTCCATGGAAAATGCTTTATGGCTTAGCCCTGTGAGACCATTCTGAACTTGCAAGCTTCAGCTAAATTTAGCTGCAATAGTCTGGAAAGCCTAGGAATCATTGCAAATGTGTCCAAGAAGCAAATTAACTTATAAAGCAGCATCGTATTGATAGAGATACGGGCGTGGTTCAGATCTGCAGACAGCTAAATAACCAGATGGTTTATCCAATCAACTGCCAAGTATTTTTTGAAACCTTTACAAACAGTTTTGATGCAAGTTGATCCAAATTCAGATTGCAGCAGTGAAGGCATACAAGTTTTGGGACTACAACTATTTAATCTGTTCGGATCAGTGAAAAATAGATTTTTACAACACCAATAAACATCGTTGTCAAAGCAAAGGACGGTGCACACATCCATCTACAGTAGGCTACACGTTAACCTCGTACTACAGTGGTAGTAGGCTACTGTACCGGTGTTTTGTTGATCTGTCTACCCAAACTGTAAAATTATAGTTATATCTGTCGATCTGTCCAACAGTCAGATTTTCCTACCGTAACACTACATTTAAGTTTTATCCACAGAACTAAATGTAGGTTAATTCAATTGGTGAACATTAAGTGACCTGTACACAATTTACCGCAGCATAGTTATGAACAATAACAATAGACTACTTTGAAAATATGGCGATTTTAGATATTGTCTAGATTAGATCATTTACTAATTTACTGGTTGTTTTATCACATTGCATCATGCATAAAATGTTGCAGTCATTAATAATAAGAGCTGTATACAGTAGCCTAACCTGTTCTACTGTATCCTGCCTGTGGCAAAATTATTCTAATCCAATTGAAATATGTTCTGTTAATCTTGACAACTGTAGCCAAAGATATCTCCTACGATATCTCCGCTCCTCTGTTTCTTTCCCTTAGTATTTTAGAGCAGTCAGGATTGCGCTGAAATGTTTCCAAGTATTTTTGTTTACTGCTACAACCGTTAATGGTAGGGCAACCTACCATATTTGTCTGTAGTGGTTTTAGTCTAATCTAACATTAACTAGCTAGTGATATATAGATAGTTCAACAACTGCTAGAGCTGTTTAAGCTCTAGCTTCAACTTCAAGAGCTGCTATTGATCAGCTGTTCAGCGCAAAATACTGACTTCAATTCTATAAAATGGACCATGCTGACGTTATGCGAATACTATGTATTGCCTATATGGCTACATTAAAACAATATCAAGAGGGCGAATTGCAATAATGGAATTAGCATTTGTTAAACATATGTTACATTTGGAGGTAGAGGGAGCTAGCGAGCCTGCGGCAGCAGTGACGTAGTCATGTAGGGAGGAAGTCATACAGAGCGGGAGGATTCCAATTAGATTTTTGGTAAGTAGTATACCAGGGCAATGTCGGCATGTATGAACAGGCACAAGAGGTAAATGTACCTGGATGAAGCACCATATCTAAATAGAGAAAATCACTAGTTGTAGCTCACATGAAACTGACATTATTAGTAGGGTTGAGTGTGGTGTGGTTCCTTTCATTTGCACACCCTGTGTAATAACTATATGTTCAAAACTACATCAGTGATGGTTTGGGATATGTTGAATCACCACAGTTCATCGGTCAGAATGCAGAGATTGTTTCCAGAATCGCAATAAACATGTCTGTCACTTCTTATCTTTTCACTCTTTATTGAAGTCCAAATGCCTTATACATTGGTAGGAATGTATGTGGGTTGGTTTTATGTATGTGTGTGTGTGTGGTCCTGGAATATAGCAAAAACAACATGCGAGTAGCAGAGACAGCTCTGTCAGATGAACTACATTACCAGCAAAAATATGCATTAGGTGACTACACCTTTAACTTTAACTTATAACACACGTGTCGCATGTGCAGGATTGGAGAAGCATAACTTATCATGCTACTGCTTATAACAACCTATTATCACAGTATTTCACACAATAATTTCACACAGATAATCACACATTCTATGATAAAAACAGTAATATAACATTAGATAATTTCTGCCGAATCACGCCGCATGCTATGCGGGCGTGCACTGTATGCGCGTAGACCTACATGTGGCCGGTTTTGCCTAGTCACTAAACAAGAAACAACTATGGCAGAACAACACTTGTAAAATCAATTACTTACTTTGCTATTTACGCACACTAATGACCGACATCGTGTCTTAAGGTCAGTACTTATATAAACAAGTTGCAAGACGCTATTCTTGCAGCACTCACTCACACACCGATCCACTTCAGCGCTGTACAAGAGCTGCTGAGGCAATACAGTCCTAAATTCGATTGGCTGGCAAGGATCAACATAGAACACAGAGTAGAAACATCTAATTCTAGAAGCTACCAGTCCTTCACAGTATTGGGCTTTTTAACACCCTGGGTCCTGCCCACTACTTTAGCACGCTGCAGTCTTGAGGTCCCTGGGCCCCTGGGAAGAGGGATACAATACAAGAAACAAGAAGGCTGGTGACATCTTGGCTAATCTACACCAAGCTGGCTGAAGCTATTCTTTCTAACACATAAGCAGCTCCACGATAGCAGCTTTAGGCACAACAGCAGGCACTTTGCCTAAGGTCTTTGGTAAACTACTGCTGATTGAGGAAACATGCAGTGTGTAACGCAGAGAGGGCGAGGCGAGTAGAGACGAACGAAAAAACGAAAAAACAACACACTGCCGGACGAGCAACAACGGCTCAACTTTTAATAGAACTTAAATCAACTTAAAAAGCGAACTAAAACTCAAAAACAAAATGGCGTACAGTCACGTAACATACAAACGAAACATGAACAGGAACGTGAAACAATAACCCACACCCTTTCCCGGTAGTTCCCAGCCTATATGCCCTCACACCCACATGGCTGAAGGCAATCGATCTAATTGCACGTGTGGGTGTGACGCGCTGGGGATGCGGACAGTCCTTCCCCGGTCATACCACACCAGCGAGACCACGCAGATGTTACACAGGGTGCCTATCCTTTTTCTATGATTCCAGAATGAATAAACACACATAGCTAATAAGGCTGTATGAATGGCCAGTAGGCTGGATCCTTATTGTATTATCAATAGTAAATAGCTACATAAATATTTAATATTAATTCATATTTTTAAGAGATGATTTGTAATTGTGGCCCTAGAGGGTGTAGTGATATATAGCAGGTCATATTAAACACATACACCAACACACACATGTGCCCACATGCACACACACCAGAGCCACTTTTAGACTTTATTTTTTCTGTACAGCACTTTGTGCAATGTTGGTTGTTTGTAAAGTGCTTATACGTGATTGCCTAATCGATTGACACACACGCACAGGTCATTCAAGGTAGATATTAGCCTTCTGTATATTACAGAGAAAAATGCAGCACACATGTTATTATACATATATACTAATAGTAACCAGTACCCCAGCAGTAACCAGTCAAATGTGAGCACAAAGTTATTAAGGGAACTCCCTCCTCCCCCTTGTCCCCTCCAGAGCTCATCATGGGCCCAGAGGCTGTGATGAAGACATGGCTGATGACAGACGTCCTGGGCCATGTCGGGGTTGGTGCCCTCGCTCCGCAGGACAACTAGAGCCATCAGTCAGCGGGAAGGGGAGGGCTGAGGTGAGTGTGAGGTGTTGGGTGGCCAGGGGGGAACAGGCTCCGAGCTGTCAGCCCCCTGCTCTCACATATGGCCTGGTGTCCTAGCAGGCCTGGGTTAAATGACAGCAGCCCTGCCTCACACACACACACACACACACACACATGAAGCTCGTGCTCACACATGCACACATGCTCTTATTCTCCTCATCTTGTGGATTTTGCATAGGTGACACTCTTCATAATTCAAAGCTTCTTTCTGGTGTTGCAGTGAGCACATCCAGAAGGCGGAGCTTAATTATGCATGCACAAACCTGCAGCATTGCAATGCATTGTGTGTGTGTGCACGTGCATGTGTTTTTGTGTCAATCGGTTAGTGTACTCATATACAGTACCTGTTTGCCAACACACACTCAACATAAACGCGTGCATCTTTAATGTGATTGCGCATCAGTGCATAAATGTATGCATTTGATTCTGCATACTCTTTGTCCTCTATGAGGATCTGTGATAGCAAGCATTGTCTGTAGTTATAATGGCATCTATGAAACAGCAGAACCCATCTGATCACTCAGTATCTTTACTTTGCCTGTAGAGATGAAAGCACAAGCTTAACCAATCCCGTGTTAACAGATGAAATGTGTCGCAATGGGCTCCCACCTTACCAGCCAGCTGCAGCTGCACCAGCTCACGTCTCTCACAGCCAGCTTAATCTGCACACAATGCATCGGCGCTGTTGTTGCTGGCTTAGGATATTTACACGCCTCTCAATAAAGAGACAGTAAAACAATTAGACAACAGCTCGTGTCATTCGCCCGCAGCTCGTCAGCAAAACACGAGCAGGCTCTCATTTAAGAGATGACACCAGATCAAAATCCCCATTAAAACCAAGGAGCCCTTGCTCCTTTAGAACGGGCCCTCACTCTGAGCGTTGACACAACACTGCGTTTGAAACACTGAACATCACATTAACCGGCAGCTCAGAGGTGCAGCAAGACAGGGATTTTCAGCTTGATTGGGTTTTCATCTTGGAGTAAAGTGATGAATTATTTATTTTCCTACTTTAACTTGTGTGTGCGTGCGCATGTGTGTTTATGTGGACACGTTAGTGATGCCTGATAAAGCCGAGCCAAGGTAAATACTTGAAAGCGTTCTACTTTTCTCCTGATGCAGAAAAACAACAAGCGGCAGGGTCAGAGGGCAACTTTCCCAAACGTAAAATTCCAGTAATTATTCACGGGAGAGCCACAGCAGACGCTCGGGGCAACATGTCCACACCCTTGAGTGGGCAGAGGAGACTGACAGCCCCATTATAAAACGGCCCGCGTGACAGATAAATATTTCAGATGCAAATAAATAAAGGATGCAGGGTGTTTTTCCTCTGAATGACTTTTCACAGGCGAATGCCCATGGCTGCTCACCCCTGGTGCTGCTGAAGGCATCCTTCAGACCCAACCCATGCTTCCACTCAACACCCCCACAAAGGCAGGTTGGCCGACAACCCGGCACTACCCCCACATGCGACATCTCCCCTGGGCACACAGGTAAGGATCTGCTCACCCATTTCTTGGGAACAATAAAGCAATTAATGTGTGAGTCTGGAACAAGGGGCCTAGGAAGGCCTCTCCATTGTGTGTGGATGAGCAGCTGTTGAGCCCTCTGAGAACAGCCCGACTCCATTGTTACCCAGTAATTACTATAATGTCTGGAATACATGTTGAATCCCAATGATGTTCTACTTCTTTTTGTGACTAATGCTATGAGGTGATTACGAGGTGCGTGAGGCAGGCAAAGGGCTCTCGCAGGACGACATCCTCATCGTAGATTAAGTGTGTTCAATTTCTGCCTGTAGCAGGCATGGATAAGAGCCACTTCTGCCCTTCCATATATGTTTTCATGGATTACCTCGCTGCTTTTTATTAGGATACTGTAGCTCTCCATCCCAGAGGAGCACGGTGTGATAATTCAATTAGAACATGAAAATGATGGGATGTTCCTGCATGTGGTTGCCATCCAGGAACAGGCCAAATGGAATTCTCTGTATCCTGCTTCTGTAGACAAATTAATTAGATAGATTAAGTGGAGAGAGAGGAGAGGAGAGGACGGGAGAGGAGAGAAAAGAAAAGAATAGAGACAGATGCATATGAATGAACACTGATTTCTTTCTACAGCTTCTACAGTTTGGTGTCTAGGTAAACAACAGCCTAGTCAAAAACAGTTAAGTCAGAATGACTTGTTTTGGTTTTGAATTAGTCACCACTGACTGACACATCAGGTGTCACAGAATTAGATGCAATACCTGCAGGCCCAACAGAAGTGTTGCACCTTTACAGAAGTGCATGTGTCCAGGCCCCCTGTTTGCAGTGTATGTACTATAGATTGGCTATCAGACCTTGTCTTTTATGTCCTGCTGGGCCAACACAAAGAGAGAGGCTTCTTTAGCAGTGGGACTATTAGACCAGACAAGTCGGATCCCGAGAACACAAGGCCGCTCTCGTCGTTCTGTATCCCTCTCTCTCTCCCCCACCCTCTCTCCCTCTTCCCCAGCATCTCTCTCCCCCGTCTACCTAACACAAACCATGTTCAGCGATGTTAGCATTGAGATAAAAAGAACACTCAAATATTAATGGGGCTCTTCTTTGTTCTGGTGAGCCCAGAGACAGAGGAGACGATGTTCCTCCGGCTGGAGGAAGGTAGGTCGGGTTCATTAGCTGGGGCGTCTGGGTGTAGCGGGATGTCCACAGAGGCTTTGCATCTTTTGAGAACGCTATCTAGAGAATGCACCTCCATAAACACGCAACCCCCCACCACCTCCCCATCTAATCCTCCTGCTCTCCAACGCTCTCCTCCTTCCCGTTTCTCTCCGTCATTATCCCCACCTCCTTGTTCTCTACATCTCCATTACACACACACTCACACACACACACACACACACACACACACACACACAGTGAGTCCTTTCTCTCCTACTCTCTATCAGATGTGATTTTCTCGTCCTCCTTTCCTTTCCCCAATCTTCTCTCCTCATGTCCCCTGGTCCATAGAAAGAATTGCCTTGTTCTTGCTAATGTGACTGTGAGAGCAATACAAACAACACTATGAACAGCAAATAAATGCAGCCTCCCCCAGCCTGAAGTAAACAAAACACAGGCCTGAGTAGGTCTGCCGCTGCAGGCCAGGCTCTTTGCGGGGTAAAGAGCAAAATAGTGTATTTACAAAAATGTTTGAATTACAGCAGGCTGCACTGGGGACACTGGGGACACTGGGGACACTGGGGACACAGGTACTGCAGAGACCAGACACTGTCTTTCTCCTCCACTTCTTTAGTCTGCTTCCTGTTTCCCGAGGGGGAGTTGTGATCAAACAGGGCTGAGTGGACACGCCGGCTCAGCAAACAGGAGGGAAATCCTAGAGAGAGTACCGATCGCAGAGATGGAAATAAAACACTCCATAAACTCCTTTCTTCTGCAATCCCCTTAAAAAAGATGAGTCGTTTCTCTGATGACTTGGGAATAGCTCGTTGGGACGGACCAAGAACTAGATTGAAGATTTCTGGGATGTGTTTTATCTCTGCTATATGCTCTCATTGAAGCAAAACAGAAAAATCAATACAGCGACTGAAGGATGAGAAGCAAAAGATAAGAAGAGCAGAAGTAAAGTTTGCAGATGTATTTGTAGTTCTTATGAAAAGTACATCCATGCGATGACTTTCTTTAAAAATGTAAAAATGAAACTTGGACAACACAAACAACCACAGCAGCCCCTTGTTAGGTGTTAACCCCTTTATGGGTTACAGCTAGCTGCAGATATACAGCACGAGTGGTTTGTTCCCACTGACGGTGGTTTGTTAAAATGCTTCAGGGAGCTTTCTGGAATGGCTTGTAGTCCAATGGGAAGGCAAGGAAATACAGGGACACTTGTACGTCTTGTAAACAAAGAGTGCTACCTGACTCAGGAGAGGCATAGTGCAGTATATAAACCAGCACTAAATGTAAATAGGAGTAGAACTGTTAGATAAGATGTTGTATAAGATGATGTTGGATAAGTTTTGTAGTCTCCAAATCATGCACAATCCGGGAAAGTAATTAGAAAAATTATCTATCATCATTATATTTTACTGCCACACCTGTGTTTTTTTTTAAAGCAAATACGGTAATTTAAGTGATTGATAATTAATCGAAAATGTTATCAAAATATGTCAGCAAACTGCAAGAAATATGATACAAATCAATCGAAACATGGATATATTTGTTAATGTGACGGCGTTTTATCTCTTATTTTTTCCCAAATACACAAAAATTAATGCAATTATTGATGTTTCATAAGATAACAAGGATGTTGAATCCGTACCGTTATTAAGTTAAGGGCGGTCCAAGGAAAAAAGTGTGCGTAACTTTATTTTGACCATGCAGTGGGAGTGTAACCGAGAATGTTTAAAATGTAGGGAAAAGTGGAAAACTCACCAGTCCGAAAGCAAGCATCAAGCATTTAATGTCTTGACTATTCATCCATCTAGCATCAACTGCTTATCCGTGGTCGGGTCACGGGGGCAGCAGCTCAAGCAGAGGACCCCAAATTTCCCTTTCTCCACATTAACCAGTTCTGACTGGGGGATCCCGAGGCATTCCCAGGCCAGTGTAGAGATATAATCTCTCTACCTAGTCCTGGGTCTTCCTCAAGGCCTTCTTCTAGCTGGACGTGCCTGGAACACCTCCCTAGGGAGGTGCCCAGGGGGCATCCTTACCAGATGCCCGTACCACCTCAACTGGCTCCTTTCCACACTAAAGAGCCGTGGCTCTACTCTGAGTTCCTCACGGATGACATGGCTTCTCACCCTATCTCTAATGGAGAAGCCAGCCGCCCTCCCAAGAAAACCAATTTTAGCTGCTTGTACCCGTGATCTTGTTCTTTCGGTCATGAGCCATCCTTCATGACCATATGTGAGGGTAGGAACAAAAATTTTAAATGGACTATTCACGTGTAAGCAATTAGACTTTAAACCATATTCAATATCAGTTTTACTTTTTGGCTTTAGAATAAAGGAAATTACAACACCACGATGGATGTATTACAAGAAAATTCCACTGTAAAAATTGAGGAAGCTATCTAAAGTGCAGGTTTTATCAGCTTGACAGGTCTGCGGCTGCTAAGGTAAGCGAAGGGCTTAGCAAAGTGTAGGCTACGTTCTTACTTTGGCCAGATTTTACTATGCGCTGCATGACACCATTCCAGAATGTTCCACACCCATTGTGGCAATCACATTCAATAATACTTTTAGAATCCAATAAAGCAATATAAAGAACATTTGCTTTTTTAAGAGCTTCATTGTGACTAGATACAAAACTGTTCATTTTTCCCATACATTCTACACAACTTACCAAGTGAACTACACAGTGAAACATTTGTAATGCGTGTACAAACACAATACACACGTTGCTTTAAGTCACACATCTTGCTTGTAAGCACAAATACACACATAGTATATTGTGACACCCAAATGCATGTAAGTAGACCCACGTGAGCATGCACGTGCACACACACCAAACAGACAGAATCAAACAAGCGAGCATGCAGATGAGCCAATACGGGCCTTAAATCCCTTTATTAACTGCGGTTGTGCTGCAGAAGAGGCGTGTAAAGATGTGTAAAGCCTTAAAGCCACTTGAAGACCAGCACAAGCTGTGGACAGCCCTGTGCCCGTATGAACCAGCCCACTGTGGGCCTCATCTGTCTTTGTCCAGCCTCTCTCTGAAGGCTCGGCCCGTACACCCGGCCTAGCTCCAGGCGTTTATTAAATATGCACCTTCCAGTGGCTGTGAAGAAAGACGGCAACGGCTAATCTCATCAGAGGCCGGCACCCTCCAAATATGTAAATGGACATCTGTTCCCTTCCAGAGCATGGAATCTCCTGGATTACTATGTGCATGCACATACACACACACACGCACATGTACACACACACAAGCACGTGTACGCACACACAAGCACATGTACGCACAGAGGCGCACACACGCAAATAAAATTCTATCTCACATAAACATAAACATGTCAAAAGAAAATCAAGCACATACCATCCACTAACACGTCAATGCACACATGCATACTGTTCACACAAACATGAGAGCACATGCATGCAAAACACACTTTTCACATGGGAAAAAACCATGTGCGCGCGCACACACACACACACACACACACACACACACACACTTCATTGTCCCACAGTGCCAGAACAAATCAAGAAGAGAGCACCAAACCGTTAAACCCCCTCCTACCTGTCTGTCAGGCCCAGACTCCAAACACACCCTCCGTCTTCAATTAGTTTCCTGACAAGCCATTGCCAAGAAATTGCTCTTTGTGTCCCTGCTTTGTGTTGCCTTTAGTGGGAAGTGCGGAGGCGAGGCCTTACAAGCCTGCCCCTCGCCTAAAGGCTATGGCTGCCATTTGGGTGTTATGGCTGGGCCAGAGAACATAACAAGTCTCCCCTAGGGGCCCAGGAAGCTGGCACCATACTGAGTAAGTACCTTCTAGTGCCCTGAGATATTATTAAACAACCCTCTGACACAGGATTAGTGTGGCCACTGGCTGGAAAACTGCCATGAGACAGGCTGTGTGGGAAAGACAGCTTTATCAAACATGGCCGATGAACAGACAGATGACAGGACAGATTAAGATAAGGATCTATTGTAGATGGGCCAACATCCGCCACCAACTGTATGCTTAGGCAGGGGAAAGGACAGATTAGTATCATTCGCACTTTGAACGTTTGATAATAATTGGACATTATGTGTGTAGGCCAATATTGTTTTGTTAATAGCTGATATTACCCACTATTTGTATTGCTGCTTAATGGAGAATATGATAAAACGTTAAAAACAACAGACAAATCATATTGCTTGAGCAATAAATGATTCCATATAAAATGCATGTGTTCCACTACACCAGCCATGCATATTTGTCCCTGTCATAATTTATCTGTCATGGTTTACTATGAGTCTACTAATGTGGTGCAGAGCAGACTCCCAATACTGTATCTCTAAAGGTTAAGACATGTTTGCACAAAGAACAATGACTGCATTCATTTGCATCATATTTCAGAAACACACACCTGTGTCAATAAGCACGTAACAATGATGGGAACGCGAGTGATGTTTGATAATATTTTTATCAATTGATTTGTAACCGTGATCAGTGAATCAGTATAACCACATCATTATAATGTTTCAATACAATACTGGGATGAACATAACCACCCAAAGTAGCCGTTGACATACATGGAGCTGTGTGGCATGATTAGCATGAAAGAAAGGCCCTGACACAAAGAACATGTGACGACACAGCGGCTGCATAGAGCTCACTCTGATCTGCATGTTTAATGAAGCTACCACACAACACACAGCTCAAACCTAAAGCTGCAGAGTCAACAGCCTCCCACAGGGATGCCAGGGGGAAATGGAGGGAGAAGAGAAGGGGAGAGAGGCGTCGGCCGGCCACTAATACACTGAAAGGAGGAACGCAAAAGCTTTTTATTAGCACACTGTGAAAGGCACCTTCTTACTCCAGCCCACTCATTAAGGCAGTCACCAGGGTGGAGGGAGATAGACAGATAGAGACTCAGAAAGGGAGAGGAAGAAAGAGGCAGGCCGATATCTAAAGTAACTCTAGTGGCTGGTCCAATGCAGGCCTCATTAACTGCTACCATTGTTGAGGCGCTGTTTGAAATACACCAAAGGAATGGAGATTTGCTTTAATCCGGGCCCATCAAAGGTAACACAGTGGTGCGTTGGTGCGTCTGGATTAGGCCCGACTTGAATGGAGAGAGGGGAAAAGCAAGCCAGACACACCCTCAAATGTTAACCATTTCCAATTCTGCTCTCAGGTGACAGGTCTCAAGGGTCTCACCGTCACTGAAGATGACACTTGCAGGCATTTGAATAATCTGGGGGGTCTGTGTTACATAATGATGCCATGACAATCTGGGCGTGTGCATGGCGGAGCAGTGCCGGGCGGGCAGCTGGCTTGTCAGTGTGTGGAGGCTTACAGGAGCGGGGATAAATGCCACACTGTCCCAGCGTTTACTGCGCTGCACTCACAGGCACCCATTTGGGCACATTTGCAATTCAAAACCATTTTTTGAAAAGAATATTTTTTCCTCATGAATACAGAATTTGTGAGGGATGGCTTAAGATGCACACAGCAACAACAGGAGACCATTTTGTGGTTGCACACCCCCACCTGTGTCACATGGTGAGAGAACACGGCTGTGTCAGTGTGCAAATGACAGCATCCTGCAACGCTGCACCCTCTGTGCATGTTCTTTGTCTTTCTTTTGACAGGATGTCTGTCTAAGGCTAACAGGAAGTTCTCCCTGCCCCAACAGGAAGAGCTATCCAGATTAATAGAAGTTGAGGCAATGCAGATGTGAGCAAAGGCGTAGTTGTGTCATTGCTAGAAAGGGGGCCTGCTTGGGTACTATGACGAAAGTCCTCTGACAGCTGTGATAAACCTGCAGAAACACACTTTTCACTTTATCTTTTAAAAAAAACATGTTCCCGGGAAGAACAACAGAAGCTGGACCAGACAAAGCCATCTGTCCCAGTGCTACATAAATAAATAAATAAATAACAAAATACAAAGAAATGCTTACATCAATATCCTTTCTTTTTATTCGTGAGTGAATGTAAAACCGTTACAGCAGACATAATGCTCTTAGCAGTTTGAACCAAATGGAACTGGAACAATGCATCTGTTATGCTAGGCAGTGTGATGGCATGCTACTTGTGTAAGGATAGGCCTAAAGCAAGTCACCAGTCTGGTCTAGCTTCATCCATCCCCAGGAACCTCTCAACATACATGGTTTGGACCTATCTTATGTTGATTTCTGGTATGCTTATGACATGCTAAACATTACTTTAAAGTGTCCACAATGGTGGACAGCGTGCTTTGTATCTTTCAAGCTCCAAAGTCCTCAGGGGACTTTAGGGTGGGGTCTGATGTGGACCTTAGGCTCACAAGGGGAGCCAGGTTAAACCAGTTAAGAACATTAGACCAGTACCATTCCAGATAGGTTAATACTGAGGTAAATCTGGTCTAAATCCACCTGACAAAGCAAGTTTAGATGTAGATATTGTGGGGGGCAGTGTAAACAGGGGGTTCTTGGGTAAGCTTCCATCACGCAGGACAAAAGCCTGGGGTCAAGGAACTGATGTAACCCCAGTGGGCCAATGTTAGCACACAGATGGCAGGGTTAGACACACTGTATTCTATCAGCTGCTACACAGGCCTCACTCACAGCACTGCTCTAAGCCTTAAACAAGCAAGTCCTGCACTTCATCCAACAGTGCAGCATGGCTGCTGCGACTGCCTGCATTGAGATCCTGACTGAAGGGAGAATGACGTTATGTTCAACCTGGCTCAAAGGGATACTTTCTCACCCTGTTTTAATCATCCTGGCACTTTGCTTTCACAAGAAAAAGGGATTGTTATTGCATTGTGTTGCAATGACATCTGACACCTTAATGCGGCCATCCGTCTTTCTCGTCAAAGCGGGGGGCAATTTCCGCAGATGGCCTCTGGGCAGATGTTGCTTTGAAAGCAGGGTAACGGCAAAGGTGAAGAGAAGGCGAGAGAGAAAAACAAATACTCAGCCGCTAAAAGAACGTTCCAGAAACACAAGCCCATCATTCTGTTAATGGTCCTAATTGAGGTCTCATCATAGCCGTCACACTCCAGCTGAACCTGGCACAATAAATATGTGTTCAATTAGGTTCCATGGCACTCTGTCGGCCACTGCTGGAAGAACTCAAAGGGCCTCCTGGACCATGGGCCTTGTTCACATCACCTCGCAATCATATTAGCAATGCCTCAGTTTGGACCTGCTTCAAAAAGTGTCTGGGAAAACAAACACCTTCTCTTCTATTAGTGCCAGCACCATTGTTTGTTCTCTCTAGTCCAAATGTTTGTCAGATTCTAGCCTATGTGTGGTTGAGATGTAGTAAAGTAGGTGTCAGATGCTATTAAAGTCATGGTGTGTACACAAATACTCACACTCAAACCCTACAGGCGTTTCTATGAGTCTGCATAAAAAGTTGCCTCAGTAATTATCAAGAAAACCATAACAGTGTTCACACAACAGAGGAATGAAAAAACAAAAGAGGCATTGAGCAGTGCTACTCCTGGGGTGTTTTCATAATGTCAGCTGACACCCACCGCTGAATGAAATGAAAGATAACCACCGCAGGCAGCCAGGTGCTCTGCTCCTTTCCCAGGAGCCTGTGTGTGTGTGTGTGTCTGTGTGTGTGTGTGTGTGTGTGTGTGTGTGTGTGTGTAGCAGTAGAGGGTGGCTTGTTTGATGCAACATCCAGCTGTTAAATAGTAGTGAGTCATTTTTATTTGACGAGTGTGTCTATACACGCCCTGTGCATGTTTTGTATGTGTGTGTCCTTTAGTTTATAAACATTGATATTAAATTAATTATAAACATACTCTGATGCCAAATTCCAGTCCATCCCATTTAAATGGAGTGTTTAGAATACAATTATTCACCTGTAGACATAATAAATAGTGGATCATTACAACACAAATCCTTTAGGAGAATCTCCTTGTCTCAGGCTGCAGTGATCCTATAGCTCCTAGTTCAGCTGGATGTCAGCAAGCATGCATTACAGAGCAGCTATACACGGTGTCTCAGTACATACAGCACTGTGTGTTATTGTCAGTGCATGGCAGTGTGTGTGTGTGTGTGTGTGCAGGCTCTAAATGAGCAGGGCCTGTCAGGGGTCTGGGCTACTGGATATGATGAAGAAGCAGGCTGCAGTATGCATGCCTGTCAGGACTCAGGCCTGGAAACAGCCTGGGGTTACCATGACGAGTCAGCAGGTGTGAGCGTTTGACTGCTTCACCTCCTAATCGTGCCTCCTTCGGGCAGTGATCTCCTGGGAGGCCTCCTCTCCTCTCCCCTCCTCGCATCGCATCCTCTCTCCTATCTTCGCCCTTCCCCTCTTCTCTCCAAGCTTGTTGCATGTTTATGTGCATGTCTGTGAGAGGATAAACAAAATCATATAATAATGACACTTAATGTGAGCTAAGACAAGGAGCACACCTGCATTTGTTAAGGCCTGTTGCCTACATTCATGCGTAACAAAATAAAGCTGTGGCACTAGCAACTAATCTCATCTCCATCATGCATCTTACATAAAATCCCTCATATGCACCACAAAACGCTCTAGTTACTGGGGTATGTTGGTGTGTAGGCTCGTTCTGTCAATGTCTTCGGGGTTCCATTCTCTGACTGAGATTGAGGTGGCTG
>JAODOY010075171.1:0-15773 GCA_025399855.1 Forbesichthys papilliferus
CTGTATCTGCTTCCACTCGGCCCCATTTTAAAAAGCCACAACATCGGGTTCCATCTTTATGCAGATGACACACAATTGTACATACCCCGTAAAAGAATAGGTGGGAGCTCTTTTTTTACACTCACGTGAAGCTACATTGTACGCCGTCACAATATTATGATATCTATAGTACAGTAACATTATACATCGTTTCATATGGCTATTAACCTAAATAGGAAGTTCTAAGAATATCTGTATAGCCTAACTTTTCAACATATATTCCATTCCATATGAGGTTTGCTCAAGTTTCTATATTCTAGCCTACTTATGCTGGTTGTCCTTTTCTACCTTGACTACCTCCACATTAATATGGAGACACTAGCCTTTTTGTCTGCGTTTCTAAATGGTTTAACTTAGAAGCACGTGTGCTCATTGGCAATGAAGTCAGTGTAGCCCTGCCAGCTGTATTCAAGGTGAACAGAAAGAATAGAAACTACGTGCATGATGACTTGCACTACAGTCAGCGCAAAACAGTATGAGCTGTTTTCACGCGCCAAACAATTTTATCAACTCACCAAACAGCAAATGTAACAGAAAGGCTTAATATTATGTCAGCTTACTCCTCTAGCACAGTCTATAATGTCTTCAGTGGAACTTTTATGGGACCACAGTGCTAGTCACACGCACACCAGAACGCTACTGACATTTGCTTAAAGGTGAACATTTATTCATGTTTTGAATTTCTACAATTTTACAGTTTCATAGGATTCAGTCTTGGCAAATGCAATTTTCAGAAGTTTTTAAGTACCGTACTCTACTACCGTTGTGGGTGTTCTTCACAGTTATTTTGAGGCTTTTATTGTTCATATTGATATCGGAATTATACCGTATCGACCGAAATTATTAAATATATTGTAATATACATTTTGGCCGTATTGTTCAGCCCTAGTAGAAGTCATTATCGCTATTTAATACCATTAGAAATTGTCGGTTTTATTACATCTTTCCACCTTAATTGTATGCCGTCTCATTCTGAAATGAAATGCCCGAAATTCTGAAATCTAATATGTTGACACAGCCATTACAGACATATCCTTCAATTGGAACAGTGCGCTATGCACAGACAGAAGTGGTTCTACTATCATCTTGTGCATCTGTACTGCTCAAACACAATAATCTAAAGCAGTTAAACACAAATGAGTATTTGGGGCTAGCGGCCCTATGAAGCATGTTTTGTTTTAGTGTAATTTCCATGCAATGGGTGTTTACTCACATTTACATAATTTAGCAAACACTTTATCCAAAGTGACTTGCAGTAGGGCCGAGTACATTTGTCTATAGCTGAATAGGTAAATTCTGTTATAATAATGATATCGGTCAGTCAGCAGTTATCAGAATTGATGCCTTTTAAAGCATCTTGTTATTACAAATCATATCAGCATGACGTTCATTTCTCAAAGACAATTGCTTATGACCTTTCTTCTTAGAACTGAAGAAAATAGTTATGTTGTTTATTTTTTGTCTTTGTTCTATAGAGACAGACGGATGTTCCATTGAGGGCTTAAAATAATGGCAGCACTAGGCTATGAGGTGGAGGAAGGGACAATATTTGTGACCGGGGTGAACAGGTCACACTGAACAAAACTGGTCATATGCACATGCTTGTCTTCTATCGCTCTCTCTCTCTCTCTGCACTCTGTTGAGTGACACGTTGTGTCATGTTAGAAGGAAATACACAGACATATCTTTCATGTGTTTCCCACTGTTAATGCTACATACAGAAAGCCGAAGTCACTTCTGCGATATGGGACCTTAGTTTGGAAAAAATATGTATGGTAGTCAACGGATTTTTACTACACATATGATGTGTGTCGATATAAAAGATAATTGTTCAAGTCTCTCTATAGGCTCTCTATAGCATGTAAACACTAATGCACACTCAAGCAAACAGAACTCTGACCACGGCTGGTTCCTTTCTGTTTAGAATATACTGTGACCTGTGAATCAAGTGCACAGGTAGCCTTCACCTGCGTTGTAGATTGCCATTGTCATAAATCAGTCGCTATAAAGCTACTGAACTGTAGGCTGTGAATACAGCCGCATTCATTCAAGACTTGTACGTGAAATACAAAGCAGCTTTTCAAAAATGTTTTGCCTCGCTAGTTATCTTCCATTCCCAATACAGTATCTTTCTCCACTATGCCTCCAATTCAGCATGACAACATCAGCTACTGAGCTCATTATAATGCTTTGAAAGAAGGTCGGGGATAAATGTAATATAAGTGTCCATTAAAATTTAACAATATTGGAGATTTTACTGAAGCTATAGCACCCCTGTTTCAGGACATGGAAGAGAGGCATATTTTCCAGGAAAAAATAAGAAGAAAATTACAATGAAGGAAGTTTGAAGGTGCTGTCAGGCTGATATCTCACCCTGACAGCTTTGGTCTCCCATACTGTGTGTGTGTGTGTGTGACATACAGTATGTGTGACCCCTACTGCTCCGTAAGGAGTTTCAGACAGCTGGCTTATCTCTATCTTCCACTGCATCCACGATGACTTCCTCTTCCCTTCATCTGCTCGGTGCCTGTCCGTGTGCCTTGTCTGCACGTCTGTCCGTCTCTCGCGTCACCACTGTAGGCTCCGTCCGACACGGGAGCCTCCAAGCGTGCTAATCGCTATTCGGCGCCTGCTTCCCCGCTGTTCTATCTGCATGCTGTATACGTCTGTCGAACAAGCACGCTCCAGTAATATCCCATTGTCTATCTGGTGGCTGCTGGGATGAATGGATGAAATGTGCCGTGTGCATATTTGAAGAACCTTTGATTCTGTGTGTTGGTGCAATGTGTTCATCTCAAAATGGTGGATTGTTTTGTTTGAAATCACCGGCTTTCTTGCTGTTAGGCAGTGGAGACTTTGTTTTGCACTTGAAGAAAAAGCGTTGACGGTGTAGCCCTGGGTCAATCTCACAGACAGTGAATTAATAAGCAAGAGGATCCACGTATTATGAATAGAGAAACGATATGCATCCTAGACAGGGGCAAGTGTTTAAATAGTTAATTTATTTATTTATTTATTAAACCGTTGTTTAATCAAGTGCTTATTGCAGCTATTTTACACAAGGATCATGGTGTAAAATAATGTTTTACGGTTCAAAAGTAAAATATCATGACATTTAAAAGTGTGCATATAAGCACACCTTGAAGTGTCAAGGTCAAGGATAGATAATATCATTTTCTGATAGACAGGAAATGATTTACTTGCTCATAACTAACACTATGTAGCTGATAACCCTGCTAGCTGCTAGCTGCTGTGTAAATAAACAATATTGGCTGGGTCGGGTGGACATTTATTACAGAAACAATTCTGTGAAAAAGCTCATGTAGTTCTCACAACATCCTTGTCTCCAGGGCCAACAGTACTTGTAAAAGATTTATTTCACTTGGGTGTAAAAGAGTTCTGAAATTGAAAAGGACAGAAAGTTTTATAATCTCCCAAACGATGGTGGCCGTCAGTCAGTCAAAATATGTTCAGTACAATTTGTCACTCATTTTAATTCACAAACTATAGATTCTACATTGAAAGTTGATATTCAGCTCTATTCCTTTTCATTCATAAGTGTGAACAGACACATACAGTAGCAGAGCCGTGTGAAATAACCATTAGTAAATGGTAAGTTGAAAGCATTGATATAGCGCTTTTATCCAAAGCGCTTACATTATTTGCCTCACATTCACCCACTCACACACACATTCATACACAGACGGCGACGTCAGCCATGCAAAGGAGACACCTGACTGCCGGGAGTAGTTAGGGTTAGGTGTCTTGCTCAAGGACACCTCCACACTTGGTGTGGAGTTAGCGGGGTTCGAACCAGCGAGTTCTTGACCACCTAGCTCTGCCAGTTTCCGCCCACTAGGCCCTACATTGGCCCACGTGGACGGTGCATTTGTACAGTACGTATTCCCTAAAGTAGTTATGTTCCCAACTGGCAGATTAGCTCAAGTGACGCAGATACACAGAAAGGTGAGACATGTTGCGAGGATGTGTGACTCTGTGCAAACCTCTGGTGACTTGGGAGCCCCCTAGAGACACATAACATTGAAACAAGCCAGTGGTAGCAACATACATCTAATACTATGAAAATGTTGATCAGGTACTCGATGCAGTGTGTTATTTTTGTCCACAATGTTACAATGAAGCAAGAAACACATGGAGGATGAGCAAAACATTGGCAACATAGGCTACAGTTTAATGACTGAAAGTACAACTGCAATTCACCTGTAGTGTGTGTGTGTGTGCGCGCTCGTACCTGTGTGTGCACGGCTGCACACGTGCGTGTACTGTACGTATACCAGCCAAGTCTTGTTACAATATTAATACCCACCGAGCCTTAAAGGGGAGATAGTTTCTGTACAGCCAAACACTTAGAAACATGGGGTCAGAGTAGCTAACTAATATTTTATGAATTTTAGATTGTGATGCTTAAACTGCTTTTTCTACTGATGATGATATAGAGAAGAAGGTTACATATACAGTGGCAAGAAAAAGTATGTGAACCCCTTGGGATTACGTGGAGTGAATCCCAAGGGGTTCACATACTTTTTCTTGCAACTGTATGTGCTATGTTTCCATACAGTCTACTCAGACATAGATAATGATACATAGATATCTTTGGCGAAGGAGCTTGCAGTGAAATCACGTTCTGTTGTGACATATGAGCCGACTATGTTTCAATTGTACAACTTATGATATGTGGTATATAACCGCGTGTATCAAGTCAAGTTTATTTCTATAGCCCTTAATCACACTGCAGTCTCAAAGGGCTTTATAGCCTTTATTTCACAAGGAAACAAACAACCCCCTTAACCTGAAGGGAAACCAAACCCCATGGGCCTGATGCTGACACTGATGCCACAGGAGTATTACGCACTGGAACTTGATATAGTAGTAGTTATTATATTATTATTATTATTATTATGTTTATTATGCTTGTATTACTTAACACTTCAAAGAACACTGTAAGCCTGCACGGAATATATTAATATATTCTGTATATATATAAATATCTATCGGTCTATTTTCACTGCAACGGTAATGGTGTGTGATTAATGCTTTTAACCACTCTCTATTTAGGTCTGCCCGGGTTAAAGCCACGATGATGTGAGCTATTTTCTCCTCCCTCAATTAATCAAAGATGACAGCAAACGTGGGATGTCGTCAATTCACCAAGCTAGCCATCAAGGCAGTGAGCTAGCAGGCTGTAGCCTCCTGTAAACAACACAATGCAATTCACAGCAGTTATCTAAAATGTAACATTACATTCTAAGCGTTCTGCGGGTCCCGGACACCCTGTTGGAAATGGAAGCATACAATGGGAATGGAGGAAGATGAAAAACGACATGCCTTTTGTTTTTGCGTCAAATTAAAAATGTGTATTTGAGGCGATGGAGAAACGGCATTTAGCAGTATCGCCTGAGTCTAGCTTTACCACCATGTTGCACCAGAAGATGTAGAACCACAGCGCTGCAACATCTTACTGTTTGTTTAGACGTAAAGGCAGGGTCGGTCAGTCATTCTTGCCATCTTTAGCGGCGGCGTCTCACGTGTCGAAATGCATTGTGATGCAAAGTGCAGCGCTACCGTACGGCTTTGTTGACACGAGTGGTGTTCGCCACATTGTTTATGTTACTATTTATGGAGCCAGGGCTGTGTAGAATATTTGATTATTCTTTCAACACACACAGAGAGCGGTAAGCTTGCAAAATGTGAGGAGATATTTGTTGCATATATGACAAAAAGTGTATTAGCTTACATTTAGCTTGCAATAGCTGACTTTACCTTTAATGATGACTGTTCTGTTCTTTCAAGATAGACCTTCCTCACTTGCCAGATGGGTGGCAATTGTGATATATAGGCTGTTTAACATACAGTATCTATCTAAGCTCTATCCCATTGTGTCAATCCGATGGCACACTCAGTTTGAGAAACACTTTTTGAAAACTATTGTTGAAGGTAATGAATCATTCAGATGTTTTTTTTTTTATTCATATATTATTAATATTCATATCATTTATTCATATATGTTTAGCTTGGTTGCGTTTTCTATAGCAGGTTTTCCAGTAATGGCCAGAGAACATTGTGGCCTTCTGTCTTTTGTTAATTCAGCTACATTTAATTGTTTGTTTATAATCAATGGTTTCTAAGCATTTGACGAGGCCAGTTGTGTTTTCTTGTAGCTTTTTTTTTTTTGTTTACATGTTTACATTATGTGTGCTTAGAGCGACAGAACCCCCAGTACATACTTTACCGGGGTACTTTACTGTAAATTATTTCCAACACCCAGGGTAACATTTCAAGCTATTCACTCTAACTCAACAAAAGCCTTGCTAATGTTCTCTCTCTCTCAGCCTGCCTGCCTTACTTATCGTTGTCTCTTTACCTATCTCTTTCTTTCTCATTAAACAGTCAAGGGTGCTCAGATGTGTCATTTCACTCGTGTGGCTGTACGGATCTGTTTCCGTGACCTATAACTTTACAGTATAACATACATGCACAAGGCATTGTGCCTACACACATGCATCACAAAGATGCATGAAACAGGCTCTGTGAGTTCTGAGTGGGTATTTACTGCTCACAATACCACATTGTCTAACACCAGTTCCAAGGATTACACAAAAAATACATCTCTTTCAGTGCAATTTGAGGCGTTTTACTTCTGCATTGACATTACACAACAAATTAAAGAGATGTCATAATCATTCATATAGGCCACACTCTTGCACATTGTCAAGTCAATTTTATTTATATAAACCTTAATCACATTGCAGTCTCAAAGGGCTTTACAACCTAAATTTAACATGGAAACAAACAACACCCCCTTAACCTGCTCCTCCCCCCGGAAAAGGAAAACACTTCCAAAAAACACATGGGTGAAACAGGGAACAATAGAATTTTAAAATCACATCTCTGATAAACTGGCAGCCAATGAAGTTCAGCAAGGATTGGAGTAATGTGATCAAATTTTCTAGTTCTAGTTAAGATTCTGGCAGCAGCATTCTGTACCATCTGAAGACTTTTAATACTCTTTTTCGGAAGGCCAGAGAGTAAACCATTGCAGTAATCCAACCGTGAAGATACAAACGCATGAATTAGAGTCTCTGCATCTATCAAAGATAAAATTGGCCGAATCTTTTTAATGTTGCGAAGATGGAAAAATGCAAATTTGGTAACCTCTTTAATGTGCAAATCAAAAGAAAGCGCACAGTCAAATATCACTCCTACATTTTTTGCTTTTTTTACTCTGAATAATATTACAATTGTCAAAGTTAAGTGTGGCACCCTTGAACTGGTGTCTGTGCCTGGCCGGTCCAACAATTAACATTTCAGTCTTATCTGGGTTTAGATTAAGGGATTAAGGTCTGGAGACTAGTTGGGAAACTCCAGAACCTTAATGTGCTTCTATTTTAGTCACTCCTTTGTTGCCTTGGCCGTGTGTTTTGCGTGTGTTTTGCGTCATTGTCATACTGGCCATTGTCAATGCCCTGGCTGAAGGAAGGAGGTTCTCACCCAAGATTTGACGGTCCATCTGCCCTTTGGTGCGGTGAAGTTGTCCTATCCCCTTGGCAGAAAAACACCCCCAAAGCATAATGTTTCCACCTCCATTTTTGACAGTGGGGATGGTGTTCTTGGGGTCATAGGCAGCATTCCTCCTCCCCCAAACATGGCGAGTTGAGTTGATGCCAAAGAGCTTGATTTTATTTTCATCTGACCACAACACTTTCAACCAGTTCTCCTCTGAATCATTTAGATGTTCATTGGAAAACCAGACGGGCCTGTACTCATGATTATTGCAACTCCACGAGTTGAGATCTTGCAGCCCCAGACCGATGGAGATTGTTATTTTGTGTTTTCTCCATTTGCGAATATCTGCACTGATATAACTGTTGTCACCTTCTCACCAAGATGCTTGGCAATGGTCTTGTAGATCATTCCAGTCTTATAGGTTTACCATTTTTCCCTGACATCCTTGGACAGCTCATTTGTCTTGGCCATGGGAGAGTTTGGAATCTGATTGATTTATTGTGGACAGGTAACAAACTGAGATTAAGAGCTCTCCCTTTAAGAGTGTGCTCCTGATCTCAGCTTGTTACCTGTATAAAAGACACCTGGGAGCCAGAAATATTTCAGATTGAGAGGGGTCAAAAATTTCACTCAGTAAGATGCAAATCCATTTATAACATTTTTGACATGCATTTTTCTGGACTTTGTTGTTATTCTGTCTCTCACTGGAAAAATAAACCTACCATTAAAATTATAGACTGGCAAACGTACAGGTTTCGAAGGAATGTTGCATTGGCGATTCTAGAAAATGTTTCATGGGGTGGAAGAAGGGGTGTCAAGCTTAAATTCAAGGGTGCCATACCTTAAATTTACTAGGCAAGTTGACTGAGAAAATATTATCATTTGCAGCAACAGCCTGGGAGTAGTTGGGAACAAGGAGAGGACAATAAAACCAAGTGAAAGCTGGGGATGATTAGGTAGCCATTATGGCATGAGGGCTACATTGGAAATTTGCCTAGGACACCGGGTTAACACCCATATACTGTAACACCTATTCCAGCACCTGGTCTCCAAACCAAGGAGTAACCAGGCCCAACAATACTTAGTTTTCAAAGCAAACTAGTGGGTGCTAATATTGTTAAATAGAATAGCTACTCAAGCTGGATGAGGTGGTCCCATGACTTAACAGTATTTTTTCACTCTATTCAGCCAAAGCTTCTGGTACACTTGAATGTGTTTCTAAATGTAAAGTGCAATGCATGCGCTTGCATAGCTTGGAGTAGAGTTAGACTCAGTCTTCATCTTTTGGTTCTTGCTGATAGTGAAAGGTGATATTGATGAGGAGCATTTATAATCTTATGCCTTAGCCTAGCTTCTATCATAGCTTCATATTGGCAGATTATTTCCTATAGCCTAATCAGCCTGAACTCTTTAGAAAGATTAAAGACATATTTTATGTTTAGTCATTTACACGCATGATACATGCTCATGTGTTCTGTGTCGAGGCTGACACTATACGGTATCTCGACGCAGAAACCTAAATCAGCATCAACCGTGAGACTGTAGATAACATGTTAAACAGAAACTATTGATCTAGCATATAGTTTCTCTTTAGCAGATTGAAAACCAAAATATTAAGTGTCACGGAAGAGAAAATAAATTATCTGACTGACTGGGACTGACTATTAAAACAAGGGCAATCCCGGGAGAACCGGGACAGCTGGCAACCCTACTAGCAATCTGCCACCTGACTCTCTTTTGCTATAGCTAGCTATTGTGGAAAGCATTATTGGCTATTTACTACAAGCTTTATCGGCAAACAGAAATCTCATTCCTGTGTGGCGTCCTCCTGCAGCCTGCTCCCCTCCCACCCACACACATTGATGGCTTAATGGCACTGTTAAACTACGATTACTATGGTAACACTTTAAAATAATGGTACGTGAATTATTATGAATTAATGCATGAATTAATGCATTATTTGTGCATTACTTGATGCATTAATATATCATGAATCGTCAAGAACTAGCATGACTTCAAAGTATTTCATGCATGACCTCATGCCTTTATTAAAGCATTAACTAAGGTGAGCACATCATCATGAGTTATGATGGGGAACTTCATAATTTGGTATTGTTTAGCCCCATAAGTGGGTTCAATTCAACACCTTATGATGCAGGGTATAGGCACAAATTGCCTCGGCGTGCGTGCAGCCCTGGACATGACAACCCAGCTAACAAGGAACGTAACTGAGACATTTGCAACGTTACTATTAGGTCTCTAAGAGGTACTAAACATCATAATACATTTGGGACATCACAGGCACATTCATAATGTTTCTGTAAAGTCATATATAGGTCTCAAAAATCAGGTCAAAATGCAGACCTTTTGGGAACATTAACAACGTCCCTCTGAAGTCCTTGAAGGTTGTGAACATAATGTAATTTTATAGCTGTCCAGAGAATGTTTCCAAACATCTGTGAGTGGTGGTGAATGTTATAATATGTTTGGGATTTTATAGGCACATTCCTAACGTTTCTGTAAAGTCATATATAGGTATCAAATATCAGTCACAATGCAGACATTTTGGGAACATTAACAACATCCCTCTGAAGTCCTTGAAGGTTGTGAACATAATGTAGTTTTATAGATGTCCAGAGAATGTTTCCAAACATCTCTGAGTGATGGTGAATGTCATAATATGTTTGGTATTTTATAGGCACATTCCTAACGTTTCTGTAAAGTAATATATAGGGCTCAAATATCAGGTCAAAATGCAGACCTTTTGGGAACATTAACAATGTCCCTCTGAAGTCCATAAAGGTTGTGAACATAATGTAATGTTATAGATGTCCAGAGAACATTTCCAAACATCTCTGAGTGGTGGTGAATGTCATAATATGTTTGGGGTTTTATTGGCACATTCATAACGTTTCTGTAAAGTAATATATAGGTCTCAAATATCAGTCACAATGCAGACCTTTTGGGAACATTAACAATGTCCCTCTGAAGTTCTTGAAGGTTGTGATAATGTAATTTTATAGATGTCCAGGGAACATTTCCAAACGTTAGATGATTGTCAACATAAAACGCTACAATCACAGGAATGAAAAGACATTTTGTCTATGTCAGGTGGTGTTATGTTTTTAACGTTGGCATTCTTAGAAGGAATTAATGTTCTCTGTACGTACTCTAGACATTCAAATTATATTTGATATTACAATCATATTTATAACATTTGAAGTATAAGTGCTTCACAATATCTTTGTCACATGACATTTAGAACTTGTGGGACTTACTGTAAACATTATAGATATGATTAATATCACCAGTTTAACAAGGAGACATTTAAGATGTTAGTATTATGTCTAATATGACTTCATAGGCACATGCTGAGTTTAAATGACAATTTATCACATTATCTGTACGTACTCTAGACATTCTCAACATTTTGTAACTTTGGTGGTATTATAGTCACATATATAACCTTTATTTAACGTTAATAGTAAGTGCTTCACAAGTTCTAAATGTCATAGCCTGTAGTCCTCTATACATTTTAAACATGAGAGCACAATGTAGACCAATTAGGAACGTTATTTGGTAGTTGAAAGGTAAGGTATATTGCATCCCTTCGCGAAATGCCAGAATTTTAAATTTTAAAGTTATGGTTTGTCAATGTATAGCCTAATGTTGCTAAAAGATTAAAAACACATAAATCGTATGCTATCTTTTGCTTGGCGTTGATGGGAAAGTCTCAGCGACTCATATAATTTTTTCAGTGAAGGACTTGCTATAAACGTTAGTAACATCACCTAACAAATAATGTTAACAAATGTTAGTAAGTTCTATGTAGGAACAAATGTTCCTACATAGAACTGACTACCCACAATGCACTGCTTCTAATTCCTTATACATGTTGCTTGATGTTGTTTATGTATCTAAGCAAGTAGGCCTAATTAAAATTGTATTTCTAAAGTGTGTTGAATTGTTAATGTGACTGTAAACATTTTATGATATCAATGTTATATTAATGACACCATGAGTGTAAGCTGTAGAGGAATTAGTGTGATCCTGTAAGGTCGATTGTTTCTATTGAGCACTGCTTGAAATAAGCTGATGTTAAATTTAGGGGTTTTGAGCTAATGCTATGATTTTCCTTTGCACGCAGTAAATATTTGTTGTGGCAATGCAGTTTAATGGTTGCAGCAAATTGCCCCATATATAGTAATAACTCGTATTTAGAGTTTCCAAAAAGTATTTTCTGGAAACCACTATGAACGTAACCTATGTCTTTTGTCGTTGGACATATGATACCAATGTTAAACGTTATGCTTGCTACATGAATAATACCAACGTGCAATGTTATGCTTGCTACGTTCAGGAGTGATTCAAAGACGTGTCTTATAACATTTGTAAATAACGTTATTTGGAGATTCTGGCGCCCCCACATTTCCACGTCCTGAATAGAGCTGGGACGTAATTTTCGTAAGTTGACACCACAGGTACCTAATGGGAATGTTATTCAGCTTTGTAACGCGGCACCAAAGGTACGGAATAGGAACGTTATTTTTAGATTTCACTCAACGTTACTAAATAACGTAAGAAGGCATTTTGAGAGACCCCAAAATGTAGTACCTGTAAACCACCGGGAACGTAACTGTTGTTATTGGACGTATGGTACCGGGAACATTATGCTTTCTACGTTCAGGAATGATTCAAGGACGTCTCTTATAACGTTTGTAAATAACGTTATTTGGATATTCTGGCGCCCCCACATTTCCACTTCCTGAATAGACCTGGGACGTCATTTTGGTAAGTCAACACCACAG
The DNA here is from genome assembly GCA_025399855.1 of Forbesichthys papilliferus. Taxonomy (NCBI): domain Eukaryota; kingdom Metazoa; phylum Chordata; class Actinopteri; order Percopsiformes; family Amblyopsidae; genus Forbesichthys; species Forbesichthys papilliferus. The sequence continues at coordinate 12,372 of JAODOY010075171.1, forward strand.
GTCCGTACTGAAGACGTTTCCATATAACGTTATTTGGACTTAATTTGGTAGGAAAATAACTTTGCGGCAACGACCTAGGACACTTTTTTTTTTAGCTGGAAAGGCAGCTTGTGCGCTCTCCGTATGGTGGTGCGTGGGTGTAAAAATGTAACTCACGGCTATGAGCTTGTGCGAGGGCCCTCAAACTCTTTGCACTAACGTCCTGCCTTGTAAGCCTCACATCCACAGGCAAACAGCCCCACAGCGGCGTTGGGCTGTGTGAGGCAGGTGCACAAACCTTTTGGATACAACATCGCCTAGGCCTGCAATTTTCATAGTCAGAAAATAAACTGACTTTGTTTTCATGTAATATTATTTTGTTTTAAAGTAAGTAATGAATAAACACATAATATAACTATATCGATATAAACTATATCGTCTAATCTTATATCTCTTTTGAAAAAATTCCGATATACCGGTATATTGCCCAGCTCTATGTCAAAGGTACCACTTTAAATGTCAGACATATGTATATGTTGCATTGCGATGCCTACATGCTGTTAATAGCATAATCTTACCTAAATATCTAAACTGTTTTGTTAAATGAGACATGAACTCTATCTACAGTATATTTTAATACCTGATTTAGTTTAATCCATGGGCCATAATATATCCACAAAATATGTTAATCATCCATCCATCCATCCATATGTTAATAATCATGGCGAAATATATTATATTTGTGTGCGCGGGTGTCCCTGCACTGCGCATGGTAACCAAGCAAACGCCACTGCTCATACTTTGCTCGTTCCCTGCAATGACGTCACGCAAGAAAAAATTGCTTTCCTGGGCTTTAGGAAAACTAATAAAATAATCTACCCCCTCACATAAAACTTCATAATATACAGAATTGTTTTAGATCTTGTGTAGTTGCTTGTTTTTGAATAAGCAGTGTTGTAGTCGAGACCGACTAATCCGACACCAAGTCTTCACCGAAACCAGAGTGTTCCCAGACCGAGAATAGACCAAGACTTTGAGGAGTCGAGACCGATTCAAGACCAAGACCAAGGCAGAGCGAGACTGTGCAGTAACCTATATTATGCAGGTGTGCAATTCATCGCCCTAACATTGTTGGATTAGACGGAGGCATGTCGTTAAGTAGTAGTTTCTTTATGCGTAAACAGTTGAATACACGCATTAGGAAAGTAGGCTTATTAATAACCAACTTCACAGACATTAACAAAATTAGGTCGGTGAGTGGCAGGGTCGGACTGGGACTGAAAAACAGCCCTGGACTTTGAAGCCAACCCGGCCGAATACTGTCTAGAGAAGACCTTGTTGGCAATAAACTATGATGCAGTAGTTTATTTATGTTTGTAGATAGTCTGGAACTTTATTTTAGCCATTAATTGTTTTTAAATATAAATCTAGGCTACATTACGTAGCCTAGTCTGTACATTAAAAAACATCTGAGGTGAATCTATCAGACCTTTAGGGGAATACGAAATATTGTACAAAGCCTATTAAATTACACATCTTACTGTATTACAGGTTACATTAATGTTAACATAAAACACTTAATTTCCTGCATTCTGGTGAATTTTTATGCAACAATGTGTGCCTTGTCTGTATCCTTATGGTGTTAATGTCTTTATTTGTGTAATTTAAAATATAATAGAATATAATGCCAGGTGTAAGGCATTCTGTATTGCTTACAAAAGAAATGCAGGAACCAGGAATGCAAAATCTTACAATAGGGATACAACTTATTACTATTCACACAATAGTTCCAACTTGTTTTTTATGAGTATTAACCAATTTTAACAACCTAATCCTATTAGCTAGGCTATTAGCCTACCAACTCTAGCCAACAGACTAAACTTTAGAAAAATGAAAACCATAGCTATCGTTTGGATGTTAGAATTATTCTTATCTAAACGTAGAAAATGTAGCTGCTTGTACCTGACATCTCTTGTAGTCTATAGACCGTACTGCATCTCCAGGCTGCACAGTAGGCCTCTGTTTTCTGTCTTTTACATTTTACACCAAAGTTCCATATAAACATGCTCGTCTTTCAATTTTTACACACGTAATAATTTGTCTGCCCTGCCCTCAATTTATTTGGATAAGAAACTAAAATTAATAAATATCTCGTACACCACCTTACATTCTATTCAATACTAAAACGCTATTAATCAATCAGATCGTAGAATTTCAAGGATCAGTCCAAATTGAGAGGGGCCGCTCGTATCTCCCCTCAACATTGAGTATTAGTTTGGCCCAGTCTGACAAACACACAGAGACAGCACAAAGCGCTGCAGTTGCGGCCAGCCGGCCTGCTCAGTGGCAAAACTGCTCAGTGGCAGAACGTAAAGTAAAACATTAGAAATATAACGAAGGATTTACTTCTAATCACAATAAATATCATTAGACATACACCAGGCAGCAATAATTATATTGCCGCAGTTGTTGTCTTGACCGGTCTCGAAGTAAAATCCTGAGACCTCTTGTGAGAAATGCGTGTGACCAAGATCGGTCTCGAGTACTACAACACTGTGAGTAAGTGTCAATAGGAATATGCCCCCAGACGTAATACCGGTGTTGGCCACCATACGCAGGAGAGCTGCATTCCTCTAGCACATTCATAGGGGCTTGCTCTGTACAGGTTGATGCCATGTTAGCGTGTGTGTGTGTTGTCAGACACACAAAGCATTTGCCCCCCCCCCCTTCTGGCTGTCGAGAAGGTCCTTTTAGATCACACGCATTTCTCACCTTTTTTACCCATAACCAGCCTATAATTGGTGTTGATTGCACCATCTTTAAAACGTCTTCTATGTTTGTTTTACCCCTCGGGGCGCATGAATAAGTCTGGGGTTAAATGGGCAACAAGATGGTGTAGAGTAGACATGTTGGAGGAATGCGATCATTGCCATCCCTGGCATGCAATATAATTCCTCTGGCGAATCAGACTGTAAATTGCTGTGCTCAATCACCGACAAGGATGAAGTTTATGTCCAGGTAGACTGAACACGTAGTGTATAAACATGGTGTCAAACCACCCGGTGTGGTAGAGTAGGCTAGTAGCCTGGTAGCTAGCCAGGAGCTAGTTTTCCGTAACTTTACGAACTGAAAGCAGTTCATGATAAAAGAACATCAGTAAATCTCTTTGCATTATCTTAAATGTTATATTGTAGGATATGTTAATTAGGCAAGTACAGGAGTAATTCAAATTTTTTCACCGTTATTAGAGAGTATACAACTGCGGCTATTGTCATCAAACCAATCTGACAGCTATTAATTAGTATCTAAAGGAATTAATTAAAATAATTTGATATAAAAATTTCGATTTTTTTTTTTTTTGCTTTAATATGTTCGACTCACATATCATTTTATGCGCAATAATGCGTAGGTTAAAATGCAGTT
>JAODOY010075192.1:0-15769 GCA_025399855.1 Forbesichthys papilliferus
CCCTATGGCATCGACTGGATTTCTATATTATCAATAATGTAGTTATCCGATTAATCGAAGAGATAATCGATTAATCGGAAAAATAATCGATAGATTAATCGACAAAAAAATAATCGTTTGGTACTGCGCTAAAACTAATGAGTGATGGCAAAAAAAAAATTTAAAAATCGAATGTGAAAACCTAATCAGTTACCATGGTGACCATGATTGCTGGCCTCGTGCAGAGGAGTCCAGCCACAGTAGTCCCTGGGATTCACTGGATGTCCCTGAAATACATGAATACATGAGACACATGATCTTAAACTGAGTTGAAAATGCTTCTTACACACTAGCTCTTCAGATGATTAGAGGGAAAGACAATATTTTAAAATCTATATTTTTTGGAAACTAGTACCAGCTTGAAGGAAATAAAGGCCATGTTTTGTTTTGTATTCTTTGGGAAGCACACTTTGTTTTAAAACTAGAGGTGACCGTGCTTTCTGCACAGTGGCTCCCAGGCTATGGTCCCTCTCGCCTTTGGAGCTATGGATACCGTGGACACTTTTAAAACACATCTTAAGACGCATCTTTTTAGACAAGCTTTTCATTAGCATTTGATTTTATGACGTTTGCTGCTTTTATATCTGTTTTGCTTTTTATAGTATTGTGTTTTTTCATTGGCTTGACTGTAAAGTACTTCGTGACTTTTTGTCTGTGAAAATGTGCTATATAAATAAAATGTACTTACACATACATTTCTTGTATGAACAGTTTATTATAGATTTTTTTTTTTTTTAAACTGTAGTTAAAGCTCTATTTTCTCACCTGTTCCACCAAATACTGGACCTGCTTCAAGTTGCCATCGATACAGGCTCTGTGGAGAGACGTTTCACCCTTCTCGTTCCTCTTGTTCCACTGGGAGGGGAGGACGACAAAAACAAATAAAAATGTATTAATTACATGTTGCATATAGACAAGCTGTATGAGCGCATGGACATATCTGCTCTCACCCTGCCTCTCTTCTGCCTCCCAGACACCATCTTGTCATAGCCCTCCAGGTCATCCTCTGGCAGTCATAATAAGAGACACACAAGACTAACTGAACACTGGAACTCCACATAACGCAGACAGACTTTGACTTCTGTCTCCTATGTACATTTACCAGACATTACAGTGGCACCTGATGCTTTTGTGTAGTGTAAACATCTGTATTGTTCCATTATATCGCTTTAATGACGTTTATGTAAATTTGTCTTCGTTTTGAGGGGTTGTGGGTGACAAATGATGGCACACACCCGAGTCTGACAGGGCAATGTCGCTGTCATCGAGCGGCTCGCTGTTTTCCATCTCATCTTCCTCTTCCTCCTCTGCTTCACTCCCGTCCACGCTCCATCCCTCTGAAGCACACAGCTCCTGAAGCCGGGCCGCCGTGGCATCAACGCATGGCGAACCACAGCGCTTCTGGGCTGCCAAGCACAGCCTCAACACACGCTTCTGCAGGGGAACAGGGAGCGCACACTGTAGCCTCACCTACAGCTATTACTAGTTAAAAGCAGCAATAACATATGACTGTACAGCTTCCTTGGACGTCCATAAGTGGGCCTGTCACGATTCATATTTTTGTTGGCCAATATATTCTCCCAAAAATAATTGAGATGCACGATATTATTGACAGAATGCGGCATCAATTGTTCGTTATGATCGGTTAAACCAATTCAATTGCTTGGCTAAGTGTTAAAAATAAACCTTGAAGCGAAAAAAAAACAAATAGCACATTTTCACATTCTTCCAATGTAGTTCACTGGAATTATGCAGTCGTCAGAAAAACTTCTACTAAAACCTCAAGGAACATTTCTACCACCTGTCGCTGTCTGCTCTGTGTACTGTATGTGTGTGTGGAGCACTGCCGTCAAACAGGTGTATAACACGCGTGTAGATACAACAGGCAATATTTTTGACCTCTGAAAAATTGAGGTTATGTTCACATAATAATGCACGATAAGTCGATATAGTAATTATCGTGACAGGCCTATCCATAGGTTAATGTGCGGATTAGATGTTTTACTTTGGTCTGTACAGTGATTCATCTTAAAAGGGACGATTTCACAGACATGGATTTAGCCTAGTCCTAGACTAAGAACTTTTTCCAATAGAGAGCTTGATTGAATGTTTCGTTTAGTCTTGGAACTAGGCTTTATCCATGAGGGCAAATTAACTATTTGAAAGCGTGCATATTAAAATGTTTGAATGCTCAGATACGTTGTTAATGAACAGCTTCCGAGCATTTCAGCATGATGTAATTTCTTAACACTATTCCTGTACAGTAAGCCTCACCTGTAATCTCGCATTACTGGCTGTCTGGGCACAGCGTAGAGCAGTGCTGTAGCTGTTGTCAATTTCCACCAAGTCACAGCCACTCTCCTCCTGGGATGCGGCAATGTTCAGCCAGGTGTTGCATTCCTGACACACACGCACGCAGAATATATACACAGATAGTAGTAGTGCTATACCCTAAAGACAGCAGCAGTAGTTGCACAATAATCATTACACAACAGTTTGAAACGAAAAACACAACAATACTGTGACAATAAGAAGCCTAAGGCATGTGGCTAGCTCTACCAGGAAAAACCCAGAGACCAGAATGTGGAGAGAGAGAGCAAGAGAGCGAGAGAGCGAGAGAGAGAGAGAGAAAGAGAGAGAGCGAGAGAGAGCGAGAAAGAGAGAGAGCGCGCTAATAGATACGTACCTCGGCCAGGCTGCCCTGGCGTAATGCCAGCTCGTGTCTGTAGTGCTCCACTGCCTTGTCATACTGCCCCAGGTCGTTGTAGGTCGCGGCCAGAGACACATGAATGACAGCCAGCTCTCTAGCGGGCTTCCCCAGTGCCTCTGCTCCAGTCAGCTACACACATCAATATCAGCAGGCATCATTTTACACCTATAATCTTAGAGCGCAGGAAGACTGTACCTGGGGAACACGGCTTAAACGCAGGGCTAGTCATTCTCCAGAACGCTTGCTAATTTTGAGCTCAAATCAAAACAAACTCTCACAGAAGTTACGCCCTACACATTGAAATGCACTGCAAAGCCTAGGCCCTAGGGCATTGTTGTCGTGTGTAGAAGTAGAGGATTCTTTACTCAGCACGCACAGAGAACGGTAAGATAGCGGAAGGCGAGGAGACATTTGGTGAATTTGACAAAAAGTGTACTATCTTAAAATTGTAGACTACACCTTTAAAACTACACCCCTCCTTTGTGCCTGGAATTGAACTCATTATGAACATTATAAACTTAAATTATTCCCTTTGAATAATTCCCTTTGACCAAATCAAAATGTCAACAGTTTCAAAATATGAATACGGTGAGCTGGGGCGGACATTTGGGGTCCTGGGGACGTGTTCCCTTAACTGAGGAAAGTCAACTGATACTTACAGGGTAAGCTAAGGTTCTCACCTGAGCTCGGTAAGCACCAAGGGCCTTGCTGTAGCAGCCCACCTTACAGTACAGGTCCCCCAGTTGCTCCGCCAGCCCCACGGCCTCATGGGAACTCTGCCCTTGGCCCGGCTCCTCCCCTATATCTTCTTCCAACTGGCAGCCTCGGTCCGCTGTGGTGGAATGATCACGGTCAGAGACCACACCTCGATAACGCTCGCGTACACGGAAGCCACTTTCGTTAATGAATCACATGCTGGATCAACATGGAATGAATAGTTGTCACTCACCGTATTTGAAGGCCTTCTTCACTGCTTGTCTGTCCAGTGGCTGCTGGGAGCCTAGCAAGAGGGCCTTCTTCAAAGACTTCCTGGCTGCTGTGAAGTCACCCAGGGACAGCTGCACCTGAAGATAAATCAGGGTAATGTACGGTACACATTTGCCTCAGCCGGTAGGTGGACAAACTAATAAAAAGGTAAACATTCTGGAGAAAGCTTGCCCATGTTAGAACACCTCACACCTTCGATGCCATAGGGTTCTAACTCAGAGGCTCCGCCCCGACACCTTAAACATGCATTGCTAAGGTTAGGACATTGTTGTGTGGTGCAGTAGGCACCACTTTGTTTGCGTTCTCATTTACAGAGCCGGGATTATATTTTTCAGCACGCACACGGAACAGGCAGCTGTTACGCCGGTTACATACTGGGTGCGTATTTTCCCTACACAGCGTAGTTTTTCACAGAACCACAAAGCAACATTCTACGTGACAACTCCTTCTGATTACAGTTGGTATCCATGGTGATGCTAACGTAATAAACCCCGGAATGAAACGGACATTGCTCCAGAGGAAATGTGATTATTAATATAGTACAAGTACACATTTTGCCAATACAATGAACCACAGCTTTATTTTAGGTACAGCCAGTCATGTTTACGCGTCCGTTTTTACTGCATTTTTCCAACGTGTGCTTAGCCCTTCACCTGACGCAACTGCATACGCAGCACAACGTTGCAAAAGCGCTACGCTGCTCTCCATAGGAAATTCATGAAATTCGTGTGAAACGGTGCGCTACTACACATCCAGTATGTAAGGGCCGTTAGTGTGCAGCTAACAAATGTACCTTGCCGATGCAGTGAAAGCACTCACTCTCCATGAACTTGTCCTTGATCTTTCTGGCACATTCCTTGGCCTGCTCTAGGCAACGGACAGCATTGGAATGCTGCCCGTTGCGGAAGAAGATGTTTCCCAGGTTGAAGTTGGCACGGTAGAGGTCCTCTAACAGCTGGTTCTTCCTGTGTAGGTCAGTGACAAAAGTAAACAGTGTATCATAAATTGTGTATAGGAAAGTATTTAAAAAAGGGTAATGCAAAATGTAATTACATTATACATACATATAATAAAAATAAAGCGATAAATACAGGACAAATACTGGACAAAGAGGCAGACACACACAGCTGGCTGTGAGAGAAGCCCGTTAACAAGTTGAGTATGCACCCACTCGGCAATGAAGACACTGCGCCGGATGAACTCGCTGCAGCTTTTAGACTTGCCCAGGTGGTCGCAGACCAGACCCAAGTTGAGGAAAAGGCGTGCCCTCATCTCACTCAACTCCCGTCCTGGGACGGTGCCTGTGAACAACATAGAGAGGGGGATACGTGAACAGGCCGCAGACAAACGAAGTAGGGATGGACCGATATATCGCCCGTACGTTGATATTGAACGATATTTGCCTTGATGACTGCAATCGACCCATCGGCAAATAAGATGACATGCGCCGATAGCAGCGGCCGATGTTTATCGGCTATGCTGCATTCATTTTGCGTTAGCTAATCACTAAATTGGAAGATCCAGGTGACACTATGATACCACCTATTACTGGCGGGACACAACTCTGGGATGTTGTAAGAAGGCTGCCGTGCACACGTTTGTTTGAAAAGACAAGATAGAGAAAGTGTTGGCCGTGTCAGCCAAATTGTTATTTTAAACAGCGGTATCTGCTCAGAACCCCACACATTGGAAAAGCATTGCCAAGGTTAGGATATATTGCTGCGAGATACAGTCTGCACCACTTTGTTTACGTTCTAATTCACAGAGCCACGGCTGCGTAGTAACACCTGATTAATTTTCACCACACAGAGAATGGGCATCCATTCGAGTAGATATTTCCTGAATTTGACAAAAGGTGTGTTACCTTATAATCGCTGACTATAGATTAAATGGCTCCGGCATTAGCATCAAGAGACTGGCATTGGGACATACCTTCCAAGCGTTCATCCACAATAGCCAGGCTCTTCTTGAAGGCTTCTCCCGCTTGCTCTAAACTCTTCCTGGCTTGATCTGACTCATAGCGGAACAGGAAGGTTCGACCAATGGTGGCCAGCGCCCTCTGCTCTTCAGCGTGATCTTGAACTGAGCGAGCCAGCTCCAGGTGGCACCCCTGGTGCTGGAGATGCACAACACATACGATCATTTTAATTTAATTGCCTTAACGTAAATACATGGCAGATTTCGGTACTGGATTCTTTTTTTCTCCCAAGACATTTTAGCAATGTATAGTCAATTCACCCACTTTCAACGCAGCCTCGATGTTGCCCATCTCAGCGAAGCACTCTCCTATCTTGCGATTGGCAACCGCCCGCCCAATAACATCATTTAGCCCATTCGAGAGAGCCAACTCCTGCTGGTGTTCATTGATGGCAGCCTCATAGTCACCTGGGACAACAGGGCAAAACCGTGGCTTGCATCGCACAATATACATTTTGATTGAGGTGTATGTTATGTTATGCATATTAGGTAGGTTACTTTGTAAATGTAATCCATTACAGTTACTAGTTGCCAGACTAAAATTATAATCAGTAACGTAATATTTGGATTACATACATTTAGTAACATAATCTGATTGCTTTTAGATTACTTCACGCATAAACATTGTTCTTTGAAATTACATCCAAAGCAATTTACTGCATTGGTGGGCCAAATCGTTCTATTTTGGTGACTGTTTTTGTTGATCAGGGGATCAGATTGAGGTAGGACTTTACTTAAATAATTGATTGAGGTTAATGAAAAGTTAATAAGAGATCATCAAATTGTTTTATGCATTTTTCTTCTGCAAACTTCCCTTTTATAATTGAATAGACGTCATATCATAGACGTAATCTTTTTTTGTTTTGTTTATCCCTCTAATCTGATTCCACTATTTTAGTTGATAGCTAACTAATGGATTACAATTACATTTTTCAAAATCAGATTAAAAATGACTGATTACATGTAGTCAGTTACTTCCCAACCCTGATGTTATATGCTCTTACTTCTATCAGATACACCTATACCTTATGTGCTGCTGTGAGAGTTAAAAAGCAGTCAGTCGTTCTGGAGAAAACTGTCTAGTATTTAAATTGAACCACTTACCATTTTTTGATAGAAGCGCCCCAAGGTGATTGCAGATGTTGGCTTCTTCCTTTATGTTGTTATTGTTCTGGGCCTTGATCTTTGCTTTCTGCAGCACTGTTGGATGGATATAGTTTAAAATGACAGAAGTAAATAGATCATACCATGTCTACCGTAAAGCAAGTTCTACAAAAAGGCGACATTCATAAAGCGATCCTTACGTTTTATCTCCTTGGAAAAACTCATATTGCTCCAAAAGAGCGCTGTTTATTATCGCAGTTATTACAAAGTAGAGCGCCTTTGCTAGCATTGAGCTAACTTTACTGTTTGTTAGCTACAGCAGGCTAATAAACGTCTAAATATTCTGTAATGAAATAAATTATGAATACGGTATAAACTAATTTGTTTTTATCAGCTGCGTACTGTTAAAGGTCTTATCTGGTCTCATAATTATCTCGATTGCAACCGCGTTACCGATCGCTCACAATATCGCTAATTAAATTGCACATTCACACCATTCCACTTTCGTTATGTTTGGTTTTGCAGTAGCATGTTAGCATTTCCCTAAATTTGCAACTGCCGCCAGTACTGCTTGCACCAATGGCTGCTATTCTGGTCATTGATAGGCTGGAGCATGAATGACAGCGCAATGCGCACCTCCACCCCTCAGCAGTCGTGACATTACAACACTAATCCATAATCTATCTGATGATGTAGTATGACTACAAAAAAAGAGAGCAATTATAGCACAGTAGGTCATATACTGCTTGCCGACTCTGAAAAAAGCATTTGTGACTGTATAGCTCTGTTTGCTCTTTTGACGTTTTCTTTCTGTAGGCCAGGGCCTATAGTATAATGATCATGTAAGAGAAATAGGCTATGTTTAATAATTGTCCTCCTACATATAAATATTGAAACATTTAAGGCACTATGAACTTGACAATCATTATAATTTATAATTTAACATTGAAAAAAAGTAATACATAAATACCTTTTTATCTATTATGTCTGTATGACTTCAGTGACATTGTCAATATAATAAAATGGTTGTCTAGTCCCATATGACTTGTAATAGAATAGCCTGCTTATAAAATATTAAACACAAACAACGGCTGCAGTCACTTCAATTTGACATCCGTGGAGTAATTTGTGATTTTATAATAATCCAACTGTCAACTATCAGCTACAACAAGACTTGGTGACATGGGACATTTTCTAACAGACTTATGTTGGCCTACAGCACATTGGGACACGTATGGCATGGTAATTAATGTATGGCAATGTATCCATCCAGCATTATATCACGTTTGGCCTTTTTCCATTATTCATAATTGTCTGAAAATAAGAAACCTTATCTGCGACGCTCACTATGTAGTCTGCATACAATGTTGTATTTTGACATGTCTCAGTAAGACACTGGAAAATAGCTTTCAGTAAGACACTGGAAAATAGCTTTCTGCCCTGCCTGCACGACGTCAAAACAGTTACCTTCTAAATATCATATTGCTGCTGCAGCTGCACGAGAACTGGTGTTTCTGGGCTGCGCAGAAGCAGAGTGAAGCACATCATAGCGGGTATATGAGCGCAGAGCACAGTGAGTGAGGCAGGCACATCCTCCACGGCAGGGATCAAATCTGGACCATCTGACGCTCAAGGATTTATGGCTTTAGTCAAAATTGCTTTCCCCCCACTGCGGAGATTAAGCACCGCGGGGTGTTTTATATAGCAACACTGTAGTTGTGGTGGCCGCCTTGGTTCTGATGCGACGTTCAACAACACAATGTCTGCGCAACACAGAGTGCTCCCAGTTCCTGTGAGAAGCCAAGTTTGAGTGATAAAACACGGATTCTGTCATCTGAGGAATGAGCACCATGCAGGTGGATGTTGCTCTCGTTCTGCTGTGTGTTTGGCTCACAGGGGCAGACGGGAAATCGACCCAACCCAGGGGTCATCATCTGGAGACCTACAAACAGAGCAGGTACTGTCAAAAGAGCCACCTTTGCATTCTTAACAATTAATGTCTGTCTAGTACAGTATACAGTGACCCAGTATTTCTATGATAAATAAGGCTTTTTATATTGATTGATTGTATTCTTGGATTATATGTCAAAATTAAATCAACAATACAAATCCATGGGATAACATGTTAAAGTGAAAAACACTAATTTCCAACATGGCCCCATGATGTTAGGAACAAGACGCAATAAATAAATTACTAAAAACCACATAAAACATCAAAAATCATTTAAAAAGGTGACTATGTTTATACATACATTTACAATTACGTTACCCTGTTCCATAAAATAGTCCTAACATGTCTTTTAATCCTGTATTTTTCGTATGTATTTATATATTTTGTGATTTCCAGTGTTCTTTACACTCCCTCCCTCTCTGAAATCACATGCAGACATGCATCATAACTGGATAGAAAAGAGAGAAACTCAAATCCACACTCCATTTATGCGTACATTTCTACATTGTCTTAAACTGCTGAGAGACTACATTTTATTGTATCAATGACATTTGTTGTGGTGATTATCAATGTTATTGCTTGCTTAATTAAGTAAATCCACACTTGTGACATTAGAACAAATTACAATTAGGCCAGAAATGCACAGCAATATTATAGATTAGATATTTGGGATTCTTTCAATTAATTATTTCTACTATGCTTATATCAGTGTTATTGTCTGTTATTTGAGAGACTGAACGTTCAATATAACCATAGCAGATGGTTATATTGCAGTTCAGTCTCTCAAACAGTAGACCATAACTTGTTTCCAGGCAATAGCTATATAATTGATATGCCCTGGTAATATCCACGTTGGCATTCAATATTTTGAATAGGCTACCTGTATAGTTGATTGAACTTAATGCAGAAACTGTCTGTTGCCTTAATTAACCAATATTGTATGATCTTTAATTTATTGTCCTTTATGCGTGAGGACATTTTGAGTGTGTTATTTTAGAAATGAGTGAAGCCTGCGCATTCATAAGACTTCATAGACAATATGCTGTTCCAATGTAGATCCGTGGCAGGTATAAACAGTAGTTATAAATAAGTATTAATGCACACCTAATACTGCTTTGAATAATGCCAATGTAACTGACACTGAAATGTCTGATTATATTATTGCCTTGCAATGGCCCCTGAATGAATACAACCCTTTCAGTTAAGAAATGGTGTCGAAACAGATACAGTATGGCCACAGCGTTGCCAGCGTTGCCAAAGCACAGAGAAGAATGAAAAGGCAGGCAGTCAATACAGGCAGTGAGGGGATTGGAGAAGCATTTTTGCCAAAAGGATTAAGAACCAACAGATATATGTAACCAGCCAGGAGTTGTAGCACCCGTTAAAACACTGCGTCACCCAGCAAACACACTGCTTTAATGTGTTTCAGGGTTTGTGATTCTATTTTTTCCCCTTTCTCTGTCAATTGCTTTATTAATTTCTTCATCTTTCTCTCTTTTACTCTTTCTCTCTCTCTCTTTTGATTAACATATTTTTTTCTCATGCACATCTGTTGATGGCTGTCAAAGCATGTTCTATTCTATCAACCCACTTTACGGTTTTAACATTTTTTTCTGTAAACGCGACCTGGGAAGTGCTGTCAATTCGATATGTATTGACAGCTGTAACAACCTTGAGAACTGGTACAAAATTGGTCGTGTCAAGGAAAGTGGTCTCAGGCTCATTGTGAGGTTTGTAGAGGAAATGGTCAATGACGTAAAGGTGTGGCTCTTTAAGCAAGCAGTGATAGTGATAACAAAACATACATGGGACACAGACATCTTTAGATTTTTGAACCTCGCAACGAGATAATTGGTCAGATTGTTGTGTTAAGAGAATAACATATTTATATGTTCAGAATACTGTATTGTTAGCAGTGTAGTACTGTAGGAGAAATGGATATTATTTGGTGCTGTTAAATAAATACATGGATTTTTCTGGACAGGTCAAGAAGAGATATCTCTAATATGGATGTGGGTGGCGGTCGTAAATCTGGAAAGTATGTTTATATTGTGAATGTACTGTATGTTATTATATTTTACATAATTTATTAAATGTCACATAGTGTTTTCCTGAAGGTTGACAGATACATTCTGCTGTATCTCCTGTTTTCACAGCCCAGTATTTAAACGAAGTCCAGACATGACAAAATCTCCGATGACAAAGTCAGAGCAGCTCTTGAGAATAGATGACCACGATTTCACCATGAGACCAGCATTTGGAGGTTTAAAAAATTACTTTTTTGTTAAAGCATGGCAGTTCCGTTAGTTTTGTTCTCACATACAGTAGGTCTATAAACAACGCACACCTGTCAATCACTAAGGCTCAAGAAGATCTTTACTTTGCCCATTGGTTTGAGTAAATAAAGAGTGTTGTGAGCTGAGCTCTAGGAAACAAATGATACAACAAGATCGAGCTGTGCAGGCTTTTCCATCTGCATTCCTTGTTTTGACATGTTTGGTTTACATTAGTGTGCTGGCTTTTTAGACTAGGATTATACTCAGACAGACATGGACATGTTTGGACAGTAATGGGATGTGATTTCATTCATACGTCTTGATCTCCCTTTATCTCTTTATTTGACATTCCATGGTTTTAGCATTAGTTTTAGCTTTAGTCTTGTTATCAGATGGAGACCAATGTCTGTATATGACAACTACTCTTTATCCATTGTGACCTAATTGTATTTGTGCACTGTATTACACAGAGAAAGGCTAAAAAAAGTCAAAATATGAATCCAGCTCTGTGTTTGTGTCACACAATATTCTCTGTAACACCTATCATTTATAAAAGATTAACTTTGAACATAATCAGTGTAAACAGAGAAAGGTCATTTGCACATTAGATATACACCTTATCATAGAATGTATTTATTGTTTACAGGTCCACCTATTCCAGTAGGGGTAGATGTTCAAGTTGAAAGTCTTGACACTATATCGGAGGTGGACATGGTGAGCCACTTCCGATTAGTAATGTATCATGATTTCTTATATTATATATTTATACATATATTATATATTGATTATATTTTGCACAGAAATCATGTTTCCAAATGCAGATGCAGCACTCTGTCTTGTGTACCTCCTGCATAGGACTTTACTATGACACTGTATCTGCGTCACTACTGGAAGGATGAGCGCCTGTCATTTCCCAGCACCAATAACCAGAGCATGACTTTTGACAGTCGCTTAGTGAAGAAGATCTGGGTTCCCGACATGTTCTTTGTCCATTCCAAACGGTCTTTTATCCACGACACCACCACCGATAATGTCATGCTGAGGGTTTACCCTGATGGCAATGTGCTTTATAGTCTCAGGTAGTATATACACCTATTCTTTATAAGAATAATTAATTTATACAAGCAGTAAAATAACAGCATAACATGTTTTGGATTTGGAGATTAATTAAAAAAATTATTACTATATTACAAAGTAAAAAAATGCATTTGCTCTGAAAATAAAACATGATTTTCTGATACAGAAATATTAAATGAGTCTTAAACAGCTGTGGAAAATATTGACAAGATTGTCAACAGGACAGCTGTATGGTGAGATTGTTTTTAACACTACGACTACGGAAATACATTTTAACCAGATGGATATGGCCGCGCTTATCAGCAGGCAATGCCAATGGTTTGCCACTTCTACCCCGGCTAGTTGATGCTGCTGGCGAGATTAAATCCAGCACATCGAAAGTAAACAATATGCAACACATTGGCCTGTTGCTTGTGATTTTTATGCTTTGAGTTCTATAACATTCTTTTAAACAACAACGCTACATTCAGGGTGACTATTCTGAATCAATTATATTCATGTTTTCCTTAGATACATTTTAAGATGTCTAATTTAAATGTTAACTTGATTTGTTCCCAACAGAGTGACAGTAACTGCCATGTGCAATATGGACCTCAGTCGTTTCCCTCTAGACACACAGACCTGCTCCTTAGAGATAGAGAGTTGTGAGTAAATACAATATCCCGCAGGGGCTAACTATATGTTTCATGTTTGTTTAAAATACACGGTACTTTCAGATGTTATCATAAAAAATGCTAGGATCTATCAGACATTTATGAAATACTGCTTTACTGCTAAATTAAAAACTCACTCAAAACACTTCAGGATGAGAGAGTTGCATTTGATTCTATATGATCCTCCCAGATGCATACACAGATGATGACCTTATGCTGTACTGGAAGCAAGGCAATGAATCATTGAACACAGATGACCGGATATCTTTATCACAGTTCCTCATCCAGAAGTTTCACACCACCACCAAGTTGGCTTTTTATAGCAGCACAGGTAATGAACAACATTAACTATTTTTATATTATCAGCAGGGTAAACTGGCACACTATTTTGTGAGACGCAACTGCATGCTGTTTTTGAAACCAACCATTTTTTCTCTTTCTTTGAAAATAAATAGTAATTATATGTTAACATTTTTCCATGAAAATTCTCTTGTATTGGTCCTAGTGTATCTCAATAAACTACACAAATAAGTTTTATTGCTGTATGTTAAAATATAGTCTACAAATTACTATATAAATTAATGCATTCAGTTTTTAATCATATAATACAATTAATAATAATACTAACAAGCTCTTGAATATACATATTAAATGAGAAACATGTTGATAGTCAACCAGTGATATCTTCTGTATCTTAGACTACATTTTCTTTTTACACTTCCCACCGAGTTATCTTCTTGCTTCTTTACATACATTTCCAGCAGGCGTATATACTGTGTACAGTTTAAGTTGTGTAACAATGGCAATACTCCTCCTTTCCAGGCTGGTACAACCGTTTGTACATCCACTTCACTCTGAGGCGACATATCTTCTTCTTCCTGCTTCAAACCTACTTCCCGGCCACTCTAATGGTCATGTTGTCCTGGGTGTCCTTCTGGATCGACCGCAGGGCAGTTCCAGCCAGGGTGCCTTTAGGTGGAGATGGACATCTTTATGGGGTGTGGGGAGGGGGCACTACATTTACTGTACACACACACACACACACACACACACACATTACTGTGTTAAAGGTATTTAACATTTGTTTTAAGGTATTGCAAGCTAAGCTATATTACAAGCTAATTGTAAACTAATACACATATCTCCTCGCATTTCGCTAGCTTGTCGTTCTCTGCGCGTGTTAAAAAAATAATATTATACTTCTACACAGCCCTGGCTCCGTAAATCGCAACATTAACGAAGTGGCTCACACTGCTCACAACAACTGTCAGTTTTGTTGCACGTGTTAGAGAACGATTATTTATAATGGCTTCTTCTATGCAGTTAGCTGACCTCTGGAATTTATACCAAAGTTCCACCAAATGTCAAACTGAGAAGAGTCCAATTAGCCAAGTTACTCAAAACATCCCACAAAAATGGTTACACGCTATTTTTAAGTAATGCATTCTTTTAATACATCATCGTTTTAAATGAAATGAAATTAATTAAATTACCATTATTTCAAAGAGACCAATCACTCCTTTCTTACTCAATAATAGTAATATAGTAATATACTTAGGCCACTATGGCACTACAGAAATGGTTGAGAGCACATTATTGTGTATTTAATTGAATCCCGACTGTTCAACTAAAGCTGTGAAAATCAACAGGTCAGCCTTTGCTTGATTTTTATTATGTAGTTGTGTTAGTTAACATTACTGTCAAGGCATGCGACGTTCATTTATATAGCCCATTACAGTCTCAAATGGCAGCATGGGCTTACGTTTCACATGGGCACAAACAGGAACGGTCTTAAGTGCATATTTTATAAATGCTCATATGTAAATTGGGTGGAATGAACTGGAGGTACATAATTACTGGCCGTGTGACTGCAGGCATCACAACAGTGCTCACCATGTCCACCATTATCACCGGGGTCAACGCCTCCATGCCCCGCGTGTCCTACATCAAGGCAGTGGACATCTACCTCTGGGTCAGCTTTGTGTTCGTCTTCCTGTCTGTGATAGAGTACGCTGCAGTCAACTATCTTTCCACCGTGCAGGAGAGGAAGGAGAGGAAACTACGAGAAAGAGTGAGTGTATGGGGAATGTACGCTTGCAGTTATTAGACACGTCCACATGACATTAGAGTGAGTGTACGGGGATGTACTCCTGCAGTTGTTAGACACGTCCACATGACATTAGAGTGAGTGTATGGGGATGTACTCCTGCAGTTGTTAGACACGGCCACATTACATTAGAGTGAGTGTACGGGGATGTACTCCTGCAGTTATTATACAAGTTCATATGCAATGTTTTGTTTTGTTGTCCCATGATGTAGTATAGGCATACAAGACAATACGACAATACATTATTTACTGTGATGAATGATAGTAGTTGTATAAATGTGTACTGAGACTGAAAGTATTGAATACCTTGAACAATACTGGTATTTCTACTCCTAAATGGCTTTGATGTGTGCTGTAAGAGAGCTCAACCGTGTTTGAGTCCCACTGGATGTCAGCATATGAATGTGGGTCTGCAAGTGAACTGATCCACCCCTGTTTTCTATCTCGAGTTATGTTTACTGTGCATTCTCTTGGGCTATTGACGTCATTTAGGATCACATCTTGCTTGACACTGCTTCAAGCCCTGTGGCTTCATGTACCATATGTTGCTGCATATGGGTGAATGCATATCCTAAGGAATATTTTCCACACACACATATCCTTGTTAAACGTTTCATACCAAGTCAACATAATTTAGATAGTTCTGATGAAAAATCATTCATATTTGATGTTCTCATTAAAGGTCTGTATAGTCAACGGTTGAAAGCTAATACACTTTGTCAAATTCAGAGAATCTCTTCTCCAGCTGCCCGTTCTGTGTGCTCACTGAGAAAATAATCTGGTGTTTCTCCAGCATCACTGACTTCACATGTAATGACATAATCTCGTTAATTATTTTATTGTGATCTTTTTTTTATATAGAGTATACTGTGTGTATATATATATATA
>JAODOY010075203.1:0-35441 GCA_025399855.1 Forbesichthys papilliferus
TACACACACACACACATACATACATATATATATATATATATATATACACACACACATATACATTTATATACACACATATACATATATATATATCAGCCTTGTACATTTTAGATCATTGTCATCAAAATGTTAGCCTATAGTTCACATTATAAAATACACAGTACACTGTTATGAGAACATGCATACATTTTGACTAGCTGTTGGTAGACAATAAATCAAGGACTTGTCATTCTTATGGCAATGACATGTTCATCGACATACACATTTTTTCTTAAGGGATAGACTAAGGACTTTTGTTTAGTTACATGCTTTTGCAGATACAGTACTGTAATACATTGTATGTTGTATGTATGAATAGTTAATATATAAAATGACTGTAATACTGTAAACTGGCTTGCAAGTGTTAAAGCAAATCTGAGTCAAAAAATGTACCAAAGCGAGAACAACTTTTATTTTGTGCTATGAATTAGTTTTGTGTTTTCTTTTTGAATCACAATGACATTAGAATTAGTTGACAATCCAAAAGTACAGAACATTTTCAATATTGTAATTGTCATCAAAAATGTAGCCATAGTGTACATCAGACTGTAGCAAAAGAATAATTTTACATTGACAACACGACTAAGCATTTTGACAAAACTGAGCAACGCGTTTGTCAACAATGACATAAGGACTTGACATTCTGAGGGCAATGACAAGTTCATTGATGTAAAAATGTGCTATTGACAGACAGACTAAGGATTTTGAGTTTTGACGGAAAAACGTTTTGCTGTTTGTAAGAATTGTTTTCAGAAATGTACACGCTGGTTTGCAACTGTTAAGAATGAATCGAAAAATGTACCAAAGTGACTGAGAAAAACTGTAAATCTGCATCTGACTAGTGTAAAAAAAATAAGCAGTCAGCAAAACCTCTCTCATATTCGTAAATACGTTTATTTAAAATGATTTACAACACAAACTGGCATCATTAAGTTCAATGGCCACTTCTTTATATGTTTGTACAAACGCACAACAAATGTGTCTTTGCTCAAAACTAAAATAACATTACAAATAATAAAAAAAATATTTAGCACATCACTGCATTATTCCATCATAAAATGAGTATTGGGTGTGCCGGTGGGTGCAGTTGCCACCGACAGTTTTTCACCTCAGTTGAGTTTTTAAATGAGTGACTAGCTTGATTGTTCTCCATTCAAGAGTTGTGACACCTGGCCTGCCACAATCCCCCGTTGCCAAACAGAACGTGCTTTGCTGTCCTGCAGTGGCTGCAGTAATAAGGAAAGGTTCCCAAATTGAATGTACAAATACATTACATAAGCGTTCTTAGTCCAATTAGCCGAATAAAACTCATTCATTAAAAATCATTCATTAGGAGCAAAAGGAGTTATTTGATCGTGAGGAAAATTTAAGAAAATGATTTGAAACTATACCGATATAAAATGTTATATCAGTATAGATATTCTAGAGGAAGGGGCAACTGAACCTACTCAATTAGCAGATTTGTTTTATTTCTGGTAAATTGTTCATTATTTCAGGACGGCAACGGGGAACTGCGACCCAGTGTACTTGGTCACAAACAGGGCTAGACTATGAACAGATGTTAGATTGAAATGATTTCAACACTTATATTTAGAAAACAACCACCCTAAAATAGAAAACCAACAGGGAGGGGTTCCAAACCCAAGTCGTAAAGACGACACATTTCAAGAACTTCAATTTTTGACATATGCTGGGTCACTGCTTTGTAGCTTTTAATCTGAAATCAATAGCAGATTTATTTTCACCTTTAAAAGGGACTTGTCTAATTGTGTTGGGGATCACTTTGTAGCTGAAACCAACATAACAAAAATGTTCTCTTATTTACTCTTCCCTGCGCAATATTGTTACTCAATGATCTTGGCTAGAAATGTGGGTTTCGGGGGGCCCTGCAATGCAACAGAGTACCTTGTGGAGAGAGCCACCTCCTGAAATCACTGAACTGATAGTAAATGGACTCTAACACCAGATAAACAGAATCATCTCTGAACCAGAGAATGTACAAATGTGGAGAGAAAGAAACAAGGTTGAAGAGAGAAAAAGCTTTAGGCAGGGAAAAGAACAGGCACTGGGACTGGCTGCCTTAAATCCTGAAGGTATACCTTTCAATTCTCATTAGTGAAAACACATTAATGAATTTAACAATTTACCACAATGTCCTAGAACTGACACTTCAAGTATAGGCCATTGCAATGTGACCTACAAGTAATTTAATCAATAAAACATTGCATAAACTAGCGCTCCATTAATAACACCAACTAATAAAAGAAAACATTTTTTATATGAAAATGGATTCACTCATGTATAATTCAACACTGCTGAATTACTGTAGTATAATTTTATATCCAATTTCCCTTGCAGAGGTCACATCTTTTTCAAAGCCATCTTCAGAGAGCCATGACCTGATGCAATGTGTTCTATTGGCTGCCTACAATGTTATTAATGTAGGAATTACAATTAACCATACTGTGTCAAGGTTTCCAAGTGAGAAGTCCATAAATATATGCTGAAATGGACAGCAAATGTTGACCATCAATGGGATTTTAAGACAGCCACCGGAAAACACCGTTATCTTTTCTCCCTTGTAGCAGAGGAGTGGGAAAATGGGTTGATGGGAGTTGAGTTTGGAAAAAGGAGTTTTAGGCAGTGCCCACTGCTCCAGTAGGAGTGGTTGTAGAGGGGTTGGTAGCAGCATTCAGGCCTTTTCCTCTGTGTCTCTGACCTCCTCTTCTGCGTCCACCACTGCCAGACTTGGGCTGCGGAGGGACAGGTCATGATAAAGGTTACGGCACTTTCTGCGCAAGGAGACGAGGTCAGAGACATAAATGGTGGGCCGATAATGACTTCCTCAGCCTGGGCGTCATCTGAGGAAACTATTCATTTTCACATCAGAAATCATCCACAACACAAATAAAAAAAATGGCACAACAAAATATGTATTTGCACGCATTAACGAACGCACAGCGGTCATAGAAACAGCCAAGGATTTAAAACGGCGGAAACACGAGACTGGGATTCTCCATTTCACGGAGGCAAGCATTCAGTCTTGTTACCTTGTTCTCTTTGTTTCCATCTGTACACAGAGCGTCCTCCTCTGGCACTGGCTAATGCAGCGTGTCAAGACAGGGAGAACAGTTTAACACGGGAGGACCAGAAGGAGGAGGAATGGAGGGCATGCAAACACGACAGCAACAGGAGGAGAGCAAAGAGGAGAGGAAGATCAAAGATACGTGAGAAGTAATACGCGAGTAATAAGACACGGGTGCGATGAAGAGAGAGAGAACAGACTGGATGGAAGCGGGATAGTAGCTCTAAACACAGACACATGCACCCCTATTATTTCATTAGAACGCTATTACCTTTTCAATTTCTCTTGTGTTTATAATACGATAAAGTAGTAGATTCCTAAATTAATTAGAAAATGGAAGGGAATGTTTTTGTCAAGTAAGTGGTAAATGAACCGCACTACTAGTACTGCACTTTGCTTCACAATGCATTTCACTGTGTGAGATGGCTCTGCAGAGGGATATTGTTTTGGTTTGAGCCTAGGGCTGGTGCGATAACTGCAATATTGCCATACCGAGGTGTTGCTAACCTAGCCGCGGGCCGTGGCAAGCAACCGCCGTTACTGCAATTCCCCAGCCCCATATTAGCCGGTTGTAACCTTCGGGAGTGTATGTATTTACGGCACTGACGTTACGCTATACAGAACTTTACTACAGTTTAGTCATATTCTGTCTGGGAAGCGCACCATAGATGTATTGGCAGCACACACTCTCGAGTGCTTATTTTGGGACACGTCTGTATTTTGTGTGGGAAAGAAAATGGAATATGTCCCCTTTTGGGCTGCTGAACCGAAAACACCCTAGTGTGCCATCACTTCTTTCTGTCTACATGCTACCTAAATGAAGTCTAGGCTACGCTTGGCGCACCATAGGCTTTTGATATTGCGCCATTTAATATGCTTTTAATTAATTTGTCATATTTTCCATCTGATATTTTGGACAAACATCTGCCGGACAAAGTTACACGTGATCGCCTACGTACAGTCAGAACACCGGTACTGAACTGGTAGGCAGCCTATATGCTGTTGCACATGTCTCACCACGGACTGAGATCTTTTTTTTTTCCTTTTCAGAGCAACAGCCCTATTTGAGCCCGAAGTTAGCAAGCGTTGAGAATAACTAACCCTGACTTTAAAAGATTCATTCTTTCTCTCACCGGGACCTGCGATGAATTGGGACTGGCCGGTCGCGCCGACAATCCGCCTTCCTCATTGGTTGCCGTGCCATCCTTAGAAGCCTTCCTATTGGCTTGCATTTTTGCCTGCTGTGCCTTAGCTGCTTGGGTGTTTGCCGATTGGAGCAGCTGAAATTAAGAACAAATATTGAAACAGGTATGAGCGTTTTTACTTCAATGTCAACAGAATAAAGCAATATGGTGCATTTTTAATGTCACTTTCAAACAGGAGATCCATATTTCAGATGGCAGTGTTATCGCCAAGCTATACAAGACTGGTCTTTAATTCCCTTGTAGACTGCAAATATCCTCATTTCATTGGCACTAGCCTTTTACCCTATCCCTGACCTTTAAAGTAATCCTGCATCTAGTCTTCATAAAGCCCTATAATCTTGAATAGCTGGAGTTTAATTAGCAAACTATTTATTTTAAACACAATTATAAAATATATACTGTATATCATTAGGAAAATCTAAGATTAATTATTTATTTAGTATAAATGACTTACAACATGCTTTTAATAATGTAAAAATAAATAGGTGTTGGTGGAATATTATTTATCATAATTTGACCACATACAGACTTAGGTGAAGAAAATGCTTCACAGACATAAGTGCTATCTTAAATTAAAATATATATAAAACTTGAGGAAATCATGAATACAATAAATACAGCAGTATTAATACAACAGTACATCTAAACAGGACAAGCAAACACAATGGTGTGTGTTATTATTATTCTTCTCCATTAACAGTGATTACAGCTACCTTGGTAATAACTCCTACAGCTTTGGTGCGTCCTTCTCTGAACACCAGCCTCTGGTCACAGTGCAGGTACTCAGGGGTCTTGATGAAGCGGAAGTGAACCGAGGCCTTGTCACCTGTCCTCAGGCAGTCTCTGTTCATCGTCAGGATGGTCGCTGTCTGCCTGATGCTGCCGCAGTGGACTGGCACAGGGAGGCACAATGTTGAGAGGAAACAACAACAACAACAACACATCCCCTGGGAATGTGCTTTAGGGATTCACTGTGCGTGCGTGTGTGTAGTCACCGACCCATGGCCTGGTAGCGAGGTGATATTGTAGTTGGATGGTGCAGGACAAGTATCTCCGCCTCAAACTCCCAGGTAGCCTGTGGCGCTAGCTTTGGCGAGATCATTACCATGCCTTTCCTTATAGACGACCGCTTAATCTAAGGGAAAGAGAGAGCAAAAGATGGCTAAAGGTGAGTCACAGCTATTGTGTGTGTGTCTGTATGCATGTACAGTACAGGCCAAAAGTTTTTTTTTTATATATTTTTCTTTTTTTTAAATAATTTTTGGCTTTTTTTATATTCAAAAAAGTGTGAAATAACTGAAAACATGTCTTATATTGTAGTTTCTTCAAACTAGAATATAAGACATGTTTTCAGGTATTTCACACTTGCAAACGCATTGAATGAGAAGGTGTGTCCAAACTTTTGGCCTGTACTATTTGTATGTATGTATGTATGTATGTATGTATGTATGTATGTATGTATGCATGTATGTATAAGTGTAATTGTTTAGGCCTATAAAATATTGTATGCCACTGTAGTAGCCATTACATAATTTGCAAAGAGGCAATTACATGGGAATTCTCGACAATTTCAATAGCTTATAAAATAATCTTATAAAACAATCTTATAAAACAATGCAGTTTAGAATTCTGATGGATCCACTGCAGAGACTTAACAGAAAAAGATGTGGCTGCCCAAAGCTCTTCATCTCACACAGAACAAGTCCTTTCTGTAAGTCTGTAACATTCATCAGAATCATATGCATCGATCCATTGATACATGTATACAGTACATACGAGACATTTTGCATGGTGCGGTTAATGCTGCAGCTAAATTAGAATGCTGTAGAAAGAGTTTTGTTGTGGCTGGACATTGATGCACTCTCTTAGCTTTGATGCAAGATTCATTACCCGCCACCTTGGTGGCCTATTGTGGTACACATTACAGTTAACGGTTTTGCACAAGCACATCACATCTCTGGCAGATTGCTAGAACTGAAAACTGAATAATTTTGTATTTGTCACTAACAATTACCACAGTTGGAAAGGTTGACAAACAGATGTCCAGATTCAAGTTTCCTGGAATTACCCTTCAAGTTTAATATAGCATTTTTTTTATTTGAAAATTAAAAGTTATTTAAGATTAAAGAATGTTTTTAAACTGTTTTTTCAAACCTTTTTGAGAGCAAAGGAGGCTGTCTGTCCCCCGCGAACCTCTCTGACAGGCATCCTCTTACGGTGGATGGACTTGACAGCGATGGGGATGAAGATGCCCAGCGGGTCTGGGCCTAAGAGCAGCGTGTCGTTGAGACGGATCAAACCACGTAACGTAATTCCAGACACTACAGTGCCCACGCCCTGGAGAGACAACCACAGATTGGTCACATGTCACTGACGTCTACAGTCAGAGACAGACAGAGACAACAGTCTGTTGAAAATGTGTACTAAAATACAAATAGTGATGTGTGTGTGCGTGCGTGCATGTTCGTCGTACTGGAACAGAGTATGTGTCGTCTATCTGGAACTCAGCGGGTTGGTCGTCGCTATAGGCTGTCCTGGAGGAAAGCAGGTTAAGGAACATCTTCAGCAGTTCCATATTCTCCCCCGTCACATTGGACACCTGGAAGATTGGGCACATCCTGGAGAATAGAGGGGAGATACAGCTATATTGTATTATGTCCTACCAGCAATACATAGTACACTGGCAAAATACATACTACATACATGATACTTCAGAGGACTATATTAACCAACACATGAACATGTACAGCGGGTAAAATGCGTATTGAACACGTCACCTTTTTTTTCTCAGTCAACACATTTCTAAAGGTGCTATTGACATGAAATCCACCAGAAGTTGGCATCAACCCAAGTAATCCATACTTACAAAATATAATAAATAAAGAGGCGTGAAGTTGTAATAGAGCCAATGACCACTTGTGGGGAGCTTCAGAAAGACCTGCGATTGTCAGGTACAATTGTTTCCAAGAAAACAATAAGTAATGCGCTCAACCGCCATGGCCTGTACGCACGCTCACCAAGCAAGACTCCCTTGCTGGAAAAAAAAAAAAGCATGTTGAAGACTGTTTAAAGTTTGCTGCACAACATTTAGAAAAGCCTGTGGTATACTTGGAGAATATATTCTGGTCAGATAAAAGTAAAATTTAACTATTTGGATGCCATAATACACACCATGGTTGGAAGACAAATGGCACTGCACATCACCACAAAAACACCATACCAAGAGTAAAGTTTTGAGGTGGGAACACCATGGTGTGGGGCTTTTTTTCCCAGCATACGGTACTGGCAATCTTCATATAAATACAATATAGGATGAATGGAAAAATGGACATATACATTCTTGATGAAAGTCTGCTACCGTCTAGCATGATGATGATGATGATGAAACGAGGGTGGGCATTTCAGCAAGACAAAGAGCCCAAACACACAGCCAAGAAAACTCAATTGGTTTCACAGAGAAAAAATATGCTGCTAGGCCAATATCCGGACTTAAATCCAATTGAAAATCTATGGAGCGAACTAAAGATCGGAGTACATAGAAGAGGCCCACGAAACCTTCAAGTTTTTGAAGGCGTCTTGAAACCAACAAAAACTTTGTTGGTGTGAATACATTTCAGTAAGCGTGTTCAATACTTTGCCCCTGTGTCATTTCACATCATTACACACAACATGTCACATAACAGCACCTTTAGAAACACATTTACTGAGAAAAATGGTGATGTGTTCAATGCTAATTTGACTGGCTTGCTGTATATACACATTCTGGAAGGAAGGTTTAGAGGAAGCAAAAAAAAAAAGTAAAGAAATAAATGAAGATGGAGCACAGGAAGACGAGTGAAAGTGAAAAAATGAAAATTGCAGGGCTAAAGAGTGCTGAGAGATGAACACCTTAGCAACGCAACAGAAGAGCGAGCTAGCTCCAGATCATATTATACCTCTACATTCACAGGTTATTGACGTATTTTCAGCCTTCTATCCCTCCCTCCATCCATCGAGCCTACCTCTGAGAGCTGAAGTTGGAGGCAGTTACTATGACGTCATCCGTGGTCTGGACCAACACAGGGATTTTCCTACAGCCGGGTGACTTTAGTAACCTCTGTAATAACTTCAGTGTCTCTGCGCACACGCGCACACGCACACACACACACACACAAGTGAAATAGTGAAAACAACCATGAACACTACTGAAAGATGTAGTGCTACTGGCCATGCTATAAAAGACAATACAGCTAGATTGAACCTTAAATGTTTACATTTTTAAGCAATAGAATTAAAAAATGTAGTTTCATCTTACATTTATAAAATGCACATTATCCCCCCTCCCCTTAGCATTTTTGTGCCAATTCAAAATATATGAAGGGTTCTCCACAAGGTGATGGGTGGACACATGCACACACAGACACAGAGTATAATGTCAACTTCAATTGGAAGGTTGTAGGTGTGTGTGTGTGTGTGTGTGTTTACCTTGGAGGATGTTGGCTGGACACATGTCTATCTTAGTGACCACTACAAACACTGGTACATTAAGGGCCAGTGCCAGACCCAAGTGCTCCTTTGTCATGCCCACGATGCCAGCATTACTGCCAACCTTCAGGTGGGACAGAGAGACAGAGAGAGAAAGATAGGATTTAGAACCAAGGAAATGACACAGGCTATAAAGAGAACGGACAGCACCCCACCGCCACCCCCCAACCTCACCATGAGCATGCAGAAGTCTGGCAGGTGGCCAGTCATGCCAAACACAGTGGTCTTCAGGTACTTCTCGTGGCCAGCCAGGTCGATGAAGGTGATGACTTTGGAGGACCTCTCACAGATCTTGGTCCAGTCCAGGCTTCCCCCGTGGCTGTCGGGCTTGTTCACCACCTGACAGGCAGACACACGGTATATGTTTTTAGAGGTCGACAGACAAGACGATATAATCAAGATAGCTTGGAGCCAGAAAAAGCCGAGAGCTGGTAAATCGTCCGATAACTACAAATGCCAGAATAACAGCAGCAAATAACAATTCATAGGCCTGTCAAGTCATTAGTATTTTGTAAGTGATTATATCGATTATAGTTTTTTGTACACGCTTTTCTATTAATTATATTTATATACGGATACTGTAAAATAAAAAAAGTAAATTTGATCATTCTCATATATCTGTCTCTGAAGCGTGTCAGGTACTGTAGGCTATTTTACTCTGAACAGAAATGTACAGTATAAGCCTATGTAGTAGCATCAAACACCCACGAGGTGGCAGTACAAGACTGCATATGAGGTTAAGGTCATGACCAATGTAAAACGATATGGGTTGCTTTTGAAAACAAAAAGCGATTGAGACAAACGGTTGATATATAAGTGAATTTAGGTTTAAGCTTGCTACTGTACTCTATGTGAGCTGGCTAGGCTATATGCTATGCTTGCTATCTTGTAGCTTGTTATGATACCCCATAGCGGTGTTTAATTCCTACAGTTGCTAAAAATATAGGACTATTAGTTCCTATAACAAACAATTAAGTTATATATTTCTTTTTTATACACACAAAATCTGTGTATGGTTTTGGAATCATTAAGTTCTCGTATACAAGATACATAAGGAACAATTTACTCACAGCAGGGGTGGGAATCACCAGAAGCCGCACGATACGATATTATCACAATACTTATGTCACGATACGATATCGTGGCGAAATTTAAACATATCACGATATTTTGCAACTTTTATTACTTTTTTCAACTTTAAATTATGTAACCAAAGGAAAACTTAAACATCTGTTTGTTCATCTCACATAAATATATTGTACATACCAAATTAAATGATCACGTGCAATTTATATAATAAAAGATCTTTGTGTCTGCAGTACAGTATTGTGATACTATGCTGCATCGTTTTTATATAGACGCATATATAGACACACGTGTACTTTGTGGATCGGGATCTAAAAATATATTTTATTCTCGCCGTTGATTACCATACATAATTTTTCCAATCTAAGGTCCCATAACGTAGAAGTGACTTCAGCTCTCTATAACGTCAACAAAAGCACTACTTGATTAAGATTAGAATAACAAACATATACTTTATGCAAAATAAAGGAGAAAAAAAGTCATGCGTTTCATCTGTTTTGATCCTATAACTGAACTATATATATGGCATATGGTAAACTGTAGGCATAGGCTACATGTACAACTACAGTCTACTCATGTAGGCCTATGGAGAAATAGACTACATATAAAAGTAGGCCTACTTTTACAACGATGTAAAACTTTCATAACACTTAGGTCTACTGTTTTCCTACAGCAAGATTAGATTGACGTGCCTTTCCAATGAGCCTATTTGACTGCATCTTCTGCCGTTAATGATGTAGTCACCACGAACAATGCTTCTATCGACACCTCCAGAGCTGTAGTTCAAATCATAATTTAAGGACAGTGTTATGAACGTTCGTTGGAACTATGTGTTTTGGAAACAACTGCGTCGTTTAACGATGCATCGTACTACGCAAGTCACCAACGTAGTTCAGACTATGGTTTTGGGAAACACTTGCGTCGCAACTGTGTAGTTCCAACCATGTAAGTATAATGATGCTTTTGGGACACGCACCCCAGTATAGTTCTATAAATATGCTGTCGTATTTTAAATTGTTCCAAGCTGACCGAACATAACTGCAGCCTGGGCATTAATACAAAAGCAGAATGCGTATTAAATATAGTCTGTTGGAATACAGAACACCGAGTAAGAAAGAGAAAAAAAAGAGAGATGCGGTGTTATGTCCCTATTGGTTTCCAAGATAAATGGTTTTTTACATTACATCGCTCTACAACTCTTAGAATTATTTAAAAATATACGTTTAGAGTTTTATTATACGTAGGAGGATTCGATATTACGCTGTCAGACAAAATACACAAACCGCATAACTAGTCCGATAGTCCACGGGTGACAACAGGTTGCATTGGTCTGTTCTTATAATAATTAATTACGTCATCGGCTCTAACATTTTGTTTTGAGTTGTCTTGAAACAACTGGTTACCTGGCTTTCAGCAAGAATACTTGCCATAGTCAAAATGTTACCAGGCAATGAGTTCAGTAGGCCTGCTGACATGGGAATACATAGGCCACCACTTCAATTTCACCTGTTTGCCGTAGACGTTTTCACACAGATTCAGTTTCAGTTTCAACAACCCTGTGCCGCAACGCATCCGGTCCCTGTGTGCCCACCTGTCCCTCATGGTCGAAGCCCAGGATGTCGTTGCCCACGCTGCTGGTGCGGCCGCTCTCCATCTCATGCTTGTGCCTGAAGAGCTTCTGCCGGGCGAAGCCCCTGCCGTTGTCCAGCTCGCCGTGGGTCAGCACCCCCAGCAGGGTGCTCTTACCCGCGTCCACGTTTCCAACCACCGCAACCCTGCAGGAGGTACAAGCAGGAGGAGGCTTTCAACTTCACCGTTGGTAGGCATCTAACGCTCCTCCCTGGTGTCACACAACCAAATACACCTGTGTGGTATAGAGTAGGATCGTAAGGCTGTAACTAGTGGATTGTCCCCCACGGCTGTGCACGCACGTGACCCGTGGACATCGTTGTGAGTTTTTACTGCCGCTGTTACTTTTGAATGTAAAGATTCCCATAATCTCCAGTTGCAGTTAAGAGACACATTTGGAAGCGCTAAATCAGAGTTTTCACGTGACCAGGGCATGTTGAATCCCAACCAATAAAACCGACAGGCTCGTGTAAAACAGAAAAAACATATACTCAAAAGAGGGCTGAATGCAGAGTGGAAGGCCAAAGCGTTATCAGTTGTCGTTTCTCTACCGCGCTTCTCACACACTGCGAAGATTGACGGTGGATTTTACCCGCCACGCCAGTACTAACACGGCTAATTAATCAGCTTCGCGTTCATTACGCACAAGTGCGCTACGAGTTAACATTACTGAATATCAGCATGCCTGTGGTTTTCTTCAACTTCGGAACTCAGCCGCAAAAGCACAACCTCTCGTGTGATATTGCTTCTAAACAACAGTTATACCAGCGCAATTTATTTATTAAGAGTAGGCATAAAATCGGAACAGAATTGTTTGTTTATTCAATACATTTGGCTGCAGCCAACACGAAACTCAAGTCAGTCTATGTATTCGGAGGATATACTTACCTGACCTATAGAAAAGGGTTTACAACGGATTATGAGGACGCATGCATATCGCTTTATCTTACCTCACTTCAAGGAAGTCCTGCACGCCCACACGCCGGCGGATGAGGTAATCCCGTATCTTGCCCCCGTTCTCTGACCTCTCCCTCAGCAGCACCAGATCAGCCTCAACCTGTTCACACATAGACTGCACTGTGGCCACAGACGCCTCCATATCCTTCTCATCCAGACCGTAGTCCCCACCATCTTACAGGGAGGAATGGGGTTAGAACAGAAACATGATGTGGTTTATAATAACATTAGAATAATAGCAAAAGAACCCTAGCAGCCCTGCTTTACCCATTCACCTACACAGGGAACAGGACCATGTGATCGTGTCAGTATTAATGATCCTGCAATACAACAGGCAGGCCTGCATTGAACTGTCCTTGGATTGTGTGGGCTGGTCTGTGACACTACACTTTTGCGGATCACATTGAGTGGCTCAGGTTTAAAAAAGGGACACAGATCGTCAGATGTTGTCATATGTCACAAACCTTCGAGGACAGCTTTGAGAGCTGGCGCACATGCACACATGCACGCACGCACGCACACACACTTTTCTAAACAGCGCATGTACGTCTCCCGGGAAAACAATCAGAAGGAATCAATGAACTGCAACATTTGGTAGTGGCCCTCATTTTTAGTGCCTTGCGATCACAGAGCTCCCACACCGCCTCTAACTATACACACCCTATGTAACAGCCAGGCAAAGGAATAAACCATTCATTTGAATCCTTCTGCTGCCTCCACCCCCCACACACACACAAGCACAAGTGGCCACGATGAACGGATAATATAACCGGTTATGTCGATACACTGCAATTAGACAACTCCTACAATACAATACACACCTGTTCTTTTGCATGCCATGGACCAGCTCTGTCATTACTGAAACATTTGGCACTTTGACTCTATTCTCATTCAAGACAATTGGCATGGCACTAGGTAGAATGTCTACTATGCAATTGCAGTTTGTACAAATGTAGCTGCCATGAGGCTAAAACCACATTTACCACAATCATAATTATGCAAGACTTGAAAGTGTCATGTGTAGGCCATTTCTCTCTGATATAACCAGTATGGCTGATCCCAGCATACAGCATAGCAACATCAGGCTTCATTCACATGCCCTCTTTTCACCTGTAGCAGGCCACACAAGTCAGGCATGTTGCTGGGTGAGCAGAAACCCAGTAGCAACAAAGACCAAATGATGTGTGTGTTTGAGAGTGTAAAGCAGTTCATGTAGAGGGGGAGGATGTTATAAAGGTTTACAAACGTGCACTAACCAGCACATACATGGGGTCAATGGGCCTAAGCTGACTAGACTGGGGCTGTTGAATCTCTTTCAGTAGCGTTCAGAAGTAGCGTTTTCATTAACGTAGCATCTGCTGCTTCCAAATTCATTATTGGCCCCTCTGTCCGCCCTTTATTCGTCTCCATAACAACATGTTGTGGACTCACCGGGTCCTCAAAAGGAGACACTAAGGCGGGTGGGCCACATATTTTAAAGTAAAGACAAAAACACAAACCAATGAAGTTGGGCATACCATTGTCACCAAATTCCAGGTATTCCTACCGGTATGGGTTCAAATGTGACTAGTACCAAACCCATTATCCTCACTAAGAGGAGCTACGGGAGCTATGTGCACAAACGTATGGACTTACATTGCATGTACAAACAGGCTATGTCATGATGTCTTGCCTTTAGAGCAGCTCATAACTATTTTACAGTAACATATTGACTTGATTCATATAAAAGGTATGGTTATACAGTATATTTAACTAGTGTATGGTCAAGGGTGCAATCCCCTCGTGGGCCACATGGGGGCAGTTGGTGGGCCGCTAACTGAATAGGCCTGCACTAAGGCATCCAACATCAATAGCATCAGAAGGGTATGAAAGATGTTTGCTAACATTCAATAAACATTATTTATGAATTGCCCATTTATTTTAAAATATTTGCAACATTCTTGAACTACTTTCAAAGACTTTACGGCGTTTAATTGAATGTTGATCAATGACGTTGACGTGTATTAAAGTGAAGGTGCACACTTGGAGCATGTGAGGGATGCATGTTATCATACAATATTTGTGATAATTTGTCATCATCCTTATTTAGTACCAGTATCAAATGTATCTTAATTTAACTGCGTCTGAAATGTACACCACCTCATTATGAAATGAAATCAGGAAACTGAAATGTGCTTATCGCTATACGTTGACACAACCACTGTGGACATACTCTATACTTCATAGCAAGTAACCACTCTAGCATGCTACAGCAACAACAGAGGCAGTTCTACCATCTTCTTGTGCATCTGTACAGCTGACAATCTACAGCAATAAAGCACAAACGATAACTTTGTTGTTGTTTTTCATGTGTATGTTCTACAAACAGCCTAAATCCTCCCTGTTTTGTAACCTGTCATTCAGTCCTCTTCCATATACGTTAATTAAACAAAGTAAAAGTAACACCATCCTGAAAAAAAGCAGTGTGCAGTGTGCCTGTGTGTGTATACAATTAAATTACAATTAAAATCCTTCTGGTGACCACTGTTGTTGATACATGTTTGCAGGGCTCGACATTAAGGCTTGTCCGGAACAAGTCGATCTTTAAAGGGGCAGGTGCAGAAGGATTTTGCTTGCCCCGACCGGACAAGTAGCCCGATTAAAATGTAAAAGTAAATAATGAAAAACATACCTTCAGTATAGGCAGACATGTGTCACATTATTTTAATTAATTCTTCCGTTTAAACAAGTCACTTTTATACTCGGACAAGTGAATGACAAATCATGAAAATGCTTAATGTCAAGCCCTGCATGTTTGGACAGGTTACCCTCTCACCTGAACCAACTCCCACCACATAGATGGTCTCTCCACATCCCTCATCCATCCGTTCCCTTAGTTGTCTTAATAAGGAGTCATACTGTTCCCCTGTTGGGCTGACTAGAACCAGCTGGGGAAAGATTGAGAGAGGGAGTTACATCTTGTCAAGTCTTCAGGAAAAATCCACGATGAATGCTGTCAGTGACATTAATAAGTCTGACTTTGTAGTCAAATTAAAACATAAACATATTTTTAGTGTAAATGTGTGTTACAATATGTTGTATTAAAATGTGTTGTCAGTCAGTCACTTAAAGGTTCTCAATAATGTGTTTAATAACAATCCACACTTATACCGAGTCACTCTTTGGTATATGGAGTGCT
Source organism: Forbesichthys papilliferus (assembly GCA_025399855.1). Classification (NCBI taxonomy): domain Eukaryota; kingdom Metazoa; phylum Chordata; class Actinopteri; order Percopsiformes; family Amblyopsidae; genus Forbesichthys; species Forbesichthys papilliferus. The sequence goes on from JAODOY010075203.1 coordinate 15,704, forward strand.
AGAGTACAGTACAGGCCATGCAACGTGGCGTTACTTACAATTAATAACAAGAGAGATAGACAATTTTATTTATGTAATACTAAAATGTAAAACTTACTAACTAACTAAAAAGTGTATGTGAATGAAACGAATTCAAACGTGTCTGCAGTAAGACCCGGGCCTACCTTACTGGTTAAATCCAAATGATCCCCGGGCTCGCAGTTAGTATATTCGCCGTCTTCAAGGCCCTCTTCGCCGGCTGGGTCGTCCCCGCATTCAGGTGCAAACATGCAAGCCGGGACCACAGATTCAGCTGGCATTACACCCGGACATATTCCTGGTTCAGTCGCCGCTAACGACGCCATGTCCCCTAACCTTGGTAGAAACTCACCTAAATAAATAAACAAACGAGTTAGCCATTAGCCATTAGCAAAGGCAGTTGTTTATTATTAGACAAGCTAGCTGTCTAGTGCTAACTACACAGCAAACTTGTTTGGTGCAACTTACGGCACTCTAAATGTTAATTGAACAGACCAAAACTGTAACCACTTTACACATTAACTTTTTAACTGGTTTTCAAATGTAGGCTAATTCGTTAATGCATATATATATGAATCGTACGCATACCAGTAACAGCTGTCAAGCTAACTAGTGGATTCGTGTGTGTTATAAGACACGCCCATTATTTAACCCACACCTCGGATTGGCTACAATACATGGTCCACCCAGTCATAGAATGTTGATGTTTGATTTTGTATAGAAAATAGTGATGGGAATTCCTCCTATTTTTAGTGCGCACCACCAATGTCTCTTTAAAGACAGCGCCAAAAAATACAGCGCCAAAGTGCCTATCCTTCCACACCATTTCTGTCTTTTCTAATTCATTATTATTATTAATAATAATAATAATAATAATAATAATAATACATTTGATTTTTGGACGCCTTTCTAAACACTCAAATGCATCTTACATTTAAAATACATAGATATAAAACAGTTGGCTGAAATATACATACTATATTAATAAACATTTTATCTAAGAAATATATACAAAATAAACATAATAAAATAAAACAGTCAGGTGGGAGTGGAACAAATGGTCAAACGTAGTAGGCAAACTTGAAGATGTGGATTTTGAGGATCTTAGCAAACAATGTGACCGTGGTGGCATGTCGAATGTGCAGAGGAAGTGTGTTCCAGAGTCTGGGGGCAGAGCAGCATTAGGCCCAAGCCCCCATGGTGGATAAGTCCTGTAGAGCAGTGGTTCCCAACCTTTTTCATCTCATGTACCCCTTGAGCTGTTCTGCCACGGCAATAGTACCCCCATATTTGTGTGTGAGGGATTCTCCTAAATGTGTTTTATTGAACGCACATGTCTATGTGTTATCTAGCTGATTTAATTGATGTACACGTGAACTTCAGAGTAGTTGAACAATTTACACCCACATGTACCCTGGAGAATTATATAGTAGTTGTGGCACTCCCGCATACCCAGCCTATACATATATTTTACTGTAGCAATCGACATTTGTATGATTTTGTATATATTTTTGAAATTATTTGTAACCCCCAATTTTTCAATGTACCGTACCCCCTGCAAGCTGCTCAAGTACCCCTAGCGGTACGCGAACCCCTGGTTGGGAACCACTGGTGTAGAGGAGGAGTGAAGAGATCGGGAGGGAGTATATGGCAGGAGAAGGACAGAGCGATAGGAGGGAGCCAGATTGTGGAGGGCCTTGTATGTGAGGAGGAGAGTCTTGAAGTTTATTCTATACTTTACAGGAAGCCAATGTAGCTGAATCCGAATAGGAGTGATGTGATCCATTGACCTTGTGTTTGTGAGGATTCTGGCAGCAGAGTTCTGTACTTATTAGAGTCAACTGAAGAGTTTGGTTGGGATGCCACAGAGAACAGAGTTGCAGTAATCCAGACGTGAAGTAACAAAGGCATGGATGAGGGAGGGAGTCTAGATATGTTGTAACCCTCCAGACAAACGGTTCAAATAGGTTGTTGGAATTTAGATGGTTAAGGAGTTGAGAGGCCACCACCCTCTCAAATGTTTTGGAGAGGAATGGAAGGTTTGAGATGGGGTGGGGAAGACTTTTAGCCAAAGTTCGCATCATGGACAAAAGCGGGTATAAAATGACAATGTCATTATTATGCTAAATGTATAAAGTTAAAGTTGTAGATACATACAATGTATTTCGTTCCTCAATAAGACAGCACATAATGTCCCTTGGTGTAGGCTACCAGCCTAATATTCCATCAGTGATTGTGCAGCAACACCTAATGTTGCTGACAGTGATAGGGCAGTAGTTACTACTTTCTTCAGTAACTAGTGGTGTAACCAATTACTATTTACCAAAACAGTAATAATATTACAATTGCTAATCCAACTTACGCTGCATTACAAGAATGAGGTTTCTGCTCCTAGCAAATTTAGGGTTTGAGCGGCTGCAATGTTTTCCTGGCTGATTTTTGAAGGTTAATTATTGTACCAATAAAGAGGTTTCAATTCTAAAATGAGATGGCTACACAGGTTGTCATGTCATGATGGGCGAGACAGGTATTCATTGTGAAAGTAATAATGGAACTAGTAATGCAACTAATTATTTTTAATACCCAGTAATACAGTAAGTAAACAAATATTATTTATTTTTCGAGGAGTAAAAAAGCTACTAGTTACATCTTATTAAAACTCCTGAACAACAAGTTTGCGGGCCATTATGACCTCTCACCTGAATTTGTAACACACCCTGGTAAATGCGTCAAACTGCTGCAAATGTGTAGTGTAAATGTAGCCTATACGTTGTACGTGAAGTGGGCATTGTTGTAAACGGTTCCTCATTAAATAGGTAATTATTACATGAAGATAAGGATAATCAAACCTACCGTTTATTCCTGATTGGCTGTTCTGTTAGTAACCTTTCCCACATTGGCTGTCTTCTGTGTCCGGCCGACTTGTATAAATGACACACCAAGGTACTGAGTTGTGTCACTGAGGGCTCCCCCACTGAAGACAGCCAAGATGGTAAGATATGTCAGCTTTATTAGACAGCAGGACAACACCTATTAAAAATATATATTAGTCACATCTAGCAATAAATAATTACATATTGTAATGAGAAATATATTTACTGTGAGTTAGCAAATAGGTGTTGCTCCTGGTTATCAATTGAAAACAATGGATGTCATAGGCAAAACTGGTTTACATATACAGTTCCTATTGTAATATTTTTTCTTAACTTTAATTTATTATTCTCTACCACTTTTCTAATAAAAAATGTTTTTGCATTGGGACATATACTGTAATGTTTGTGTCTATTATGAAAGTGCTGGTGTCTATTGTTCAGCTATGTTTGAGGAAGGTCTAAGATCAATATCTCCAAATGCATTTGAACGTGTAGCATTCAAATCAATGTGATACAGCAGACCAGCATGGTTAATGATGAACCAGAGTTTATCTCATTGGAGTATATGTCACATGTTAAACACAAGGGATAAGAGTACCAGGTGTAGTAAAAATGCATTGGGTCCAGGACAATAAAATCCTCTGTTATCATGTGATGACAAGGACACTGATCACCATCGCACAGCTCATACTCTAGTGACGCAACAATTTCTTACATTGAGTGGATGCTGTTTGCACATGTTTTAATAGAATTATAGTTCTACAACAATAAGATATTCATTCTGTGTGATCACTTTTTCATATACCACTGTATATGGTGTGTGTGCACACGCAAGAAATCTTTTGAGAAAGAAAGATGGAGAAATATAGTGGGCATATGTGTGTGTGTATGTGTGTGTGTGGGGCCTCTTTATGGTTTTACTGCCCAATGTGACAACCATGTTTGAACAGTCAAATAAACATAGCCGCTTCCTTCACTACCTTTACAGTCTCAGGTACACAACCCCACCCTGACCAATAATCAATACGGATGTGATAAGCTCTTTGGGGCTCCATTGTTTCCCAGAGGATGTTATCTTATCCCGGTGGCTTGCACATAGCCTTTGATATTATATAATTACTATGTGTCCTTTTATGTGGTGTTTGGTTAATTCTTTGTCGTATGCCAACAGTCATGACATGGTCCAGCTGTCAATTCATATAGCATGTTTGCAATATAAACTCTTAAAGAATCATCTTTTTATTTTGTCTCTCACAATACAGAAAGTCTCCAACATGACATTCAGGCAGGGCAGTGAGTTTAAGATCCGTGTCAAGCCCAACGACGACTGCTCTTCGTAAGTCACAGAATTGAATATGTCTGTTGTGTTTATGGCATAAGTGGAGAGGTGTCTTAAGAAGCTCTAGTATTAGTTAACATCTGGTCAACTCTATGACTGTTTCTTGATTGACGTGACTATACAGTCATTTACTGTATGCGTCTCAAAGTTGCAACATTGCTGTCTAACAATGAGTGTCCATCATATTTTCATGTGGGTTGATAGTATTCTCAATTAAACCCTTAAAGTCACATTAATCTCAACTACTGATGTTATCATGGAAATTAAAATGTAGTATTAAATATTATTCACACAGGTTAAGATACCAGTGTATCTGAGCCTGAATTCCCCTTTTCCCTTTAAATATACATTTTTGTATCTCCTTTAATAGATAACCCCTCTCTTCCTCTTTTCATTTCACCTATTTGCCCTGAACTTCCTCAGTTTTGCCATCAACATTGGTCATGATGCAGACAACATTGCACTTCACTTCAACCCTCGCTTTGACAGCAACACCGTTGTCTGCAACTCTGCTTCGGGGGGAAGTTGGGGGGAGGAGGAACACTCAGGACACTTTCCTTTTGCCCGTGGACAGGAGTCCAAGGTGACTGTGTGTGTGTGTGTGTGTGTGTGTGTGTGTGTGTGTGTGTTAATTACCTGCACTCAGCTAACATACTGAGGTGTATAAAGATTATTGTGTGCAAATGTAACCAGTACAGAGATATGTAACCATAGGCCAATTATATATATTATAGTGTATATACATATATAATGGATCAACTTAATTCTGAATGTGGAATCATCAGTATTAGACTATACTTTTACCATACACTGTATAGTATGTGCATTCAAACTCATGATCAGCCATGTACTTACTTCCCAAACTGATAAGCATATTATCTTGCAGTGGTTATATTACCGGTTGCTATCTGTGCTGCAATACAGTTGGGTCAACAAACATTGCTCTATGTCCCACCGTCCAAATGTTACTCTGGTCATTATGAATCCATCCATCATTATTACAACGACATGTTGATGGGTTTTATAGGGCCATAAAAAGTAACAGCAGAAGGAGATGTCACTATTAGATGTACTGTAATCTCCTTACAGTTACACAGATGCTTCACCATATGCTTATCAACATATTTAAACAACAGGTTCCTTCTTTTCAATTGCTTACCATCATTAGTAAAACAACTTCATTGTTAACTTTGATAATTATTCATGCTTACTATCAAATAACTCTTCTTACTTTTCTAATAATAACTGCTTATTCAACTGCCGCTATACTAGATAAGTGGAACCTTGCATTATTGTGCGATATTGTAATGTATATGTTCTGCCATATTTGAAAAGAGATCCTCTCCTTTTGCACAAGTCTTTATGTTATTCCTGTCCTTCTCTCCTTCCTTGCTCTCTCTGCTCGTCTCACTCGTTCTCACGTGTCTCTCCTCAGTTCCACATCAACTTCAACATGGATCAGTTCTACATCAAGCTCCCTGATGGAAACACAATCTACTTCCCCAATCGCCTTGGAGAGGTCAAGTACAAGCACTTTGATGTGACAGGAGATGCAAGAATTGTTGGCATCAAGATCAAATAGAAGTTGACCACTGTCTGACCATTGACTCTTCATATAGAATGGAAAATGTGTGCTGGGGGCTTAATAATCCATCCAATGCCGCAATTGTCTTATTTTTGTGATATTATTTTCAAATGCAAAACCTGACAAAAGTTCAGATTCATTTCACCACTTTTCCTTTGTGTATCGAGAGGAATGTTCCACAAGGGAGCACCGTAGCAAAGCACCTAATGTCACGGTCAAAGTTCTCTGCATCTGTGAACTAAAGTACTGTGTTTGACTATTGCCTTGTGTTATGTGTGTTTTTCACTTGCATGTGTGTATTCAAACTAATACTGCATCGCTAAATATTGGATATTACAGTAGTACAATGACTTTAAATACCAGTCTGTGAGAGACATCCAGAAAATACATATTGAGCTTACAATAAATAAATACCTTTAATTTATGTTACACTTGAGTTACTGCTGAACAAGTGACCACACTGAAGCAGACTCGCATTATTGTCTATCCTAAATCATTTAATAATCTTTCTTATTTGATTTATTTTAATGAGCATAATACAAATCTGAAATTCCCAGATTAGATCAAAACTTGAAATATGTTTTCAATGAAATGAATGCAATCCATCATATCATGTTCCCCAGATCATCACTAAACAAAAACATAAATAGAATATTAGAATAGAACACACATAGCTGATTACATCAGTTTAGAATGCAATAAACTAAGATACAGCAATAATAGAATAGAAGCAATAGAATGCAAAATAACAGCTCAATATAAAGGTGCCATTTGCATGAGGACTCAAAATGAGTTTTGGCCCGTTGCTGAGGAATGTAGCATGATAGAATAACATTCCTTGGAACAAGAGGAATTATCGTGTGTGTGTGTTTTGTATATTGTACAATAGGAAGAGTTCTGGCTCAAGGCTGATGAAGCATAATGATTCACAAGATTAACTAGTGTGTGTGTGTGTGTGTGTGTGTGTGCGTGCGCGTGTGTGTGTGTGTGTGTGCGCGTGTGTGTGAGACTGAGGGAGTGAAAGGGACATTCTGTATGCAGTGTACATGAGAAAGGTGTCCAGATTTATCTTTTGAAGTATCCAGGTCAATGAAAGTCTCACATTCACTCATGGGGAGTAATTTGCTTTGCTAATAAGATAATGGCTTTCAGCAGTTCATTGAGGCTACACTTTTAAATAAATGACATGCAGTACAGTTACAAAACAAAGAAGCAGGTATATAATACCTTTTTTGCATAAACAGTACAAATCATTTTGCAATGGAAATCCTACCCAAATAATAATCATCTAAGTTTTCATGTAAGGTCACAATGTAATCAAAATGATCACCACGTATTTTCTTTTATTTAACTTAAAAGCTCTGACTTGCTGAAAATGTGATGCTTGATAATTGATTCTGCTACAGAAAAGTGCAGTGCTTATTGTAGAAAGCAAAGAAACTAGAAAATACAGTATGTGAATATTATATTAACATATATTAACATATATTAACATAAATTGTAACATAAGAGTATGTTGTGAGTAGTTGAGAGGAATACAATCCCTCTAATTATATTTTATTAACAATGCTAGACAAGCCACCCATCTATTTATATTAAGGATATGTTTATATATTTAAATGAAGGATTAAACAAAGTAAATATTAATTAGTCATTGGTTATTTGGACATTTTAGAATCACTGAGCAAAACTAAATCTCTCTCTCTCACACACCCAGACCTCTTTACACCTCATATATTTATCTATCTGTTTTTTTATTTACCAATCATGTCAGTTTGATGTAAATTCATATATATTTTTTGGTGAGATTTGATGTCACACATTGATATAAGCATGATACCTGCAAATGGGCACTAAACTGTAACAATAATACCGTATTAACCAGTAATAAATTAAAACAAGCAAGACACTACTATTCTACTTAATGCAGATATACTTTCTATACTGTATATTACACCTGTCAGTTGAGTTAAAATATTCTCTAAACATTTTGACATGCCACTAAGAATGTGCTTCACAAATCATTTTCCAATTTTAGAAAAGAACAGCATAGCTATAAAGTACTGTCCCTATTGATAGCGCTCACGCTCTAAATACCTTGCATAGGTGTGCTTACAGCTGAAACTGGGTCCACTCGGCTTGACCCAGTGGACTGACTTTTCTGGGCCAGATAGTCTCTGTAGTTCCGGGTTAGCAGAGTGTAAAGTAAAGGGTTAATACAGCTGTTCCCATAAGTCAGACATGTGACAAAGAAGTTCACATAATTGTGAGTGGCCTGAGACAGAGCCCTGAGGTACTCCGGGGAGAACAGTTTGGCTAGCTGCCATCCCCAGAAGGGCAAGAAACAGGCCCAGTACGCCACCACAATGCTAAAAATCATTGTCACTACTTTCTGTTTCAGGTCTCTCCTCCGGGCTGAGCGGCTACTGCCTCCCAGACTAGCCTGCGCTGCCCAGTAGTGTCTAGCTAGCCCTGCGTATAGCCCCACAATGACCAACCCAGGGACTAAAACACTGGTCAGAAACAGTACACTGATGTATGCCTTAAAGGCCTCGGAGGTCCAGGTGGGGTAGCACATCCTCTTCACCAAACCGGCCATGTTTGCTTTTCCCTCCCTCTGTCGAATCATCACCATCATGGGGAGCGTTAGCACGACCGCTGACCCCCAGATGACCGCGGTGGGCAGCCTGCGACCGCGCGACGAAGTTCTGCGTGCGCTGAAAGGCTTGGCGACAGCTCGGTAGCGCTCTAGCGTCATGGCGACCAGCGCAAATACGCTGGCGTGCATGGTGAGGAGGTCCAGGCTCAGCAGGATGCGGCAGCCGGCCTCGCCAAACAGCCAGTCATGGGCAAGGTAAGTGCAGACCACAAAGGGGATGGTGGAGAGGTAGAGCATGTCAGCCAGTGCCAGGTTGAGGATGTAGACGTACATGGAGCCTGTGCGCCGCAGCGCAGCTGACTGGGTGATGGCCAGCGTGTACACATTTCCTGCCACGCCCAGGGCACACATGGTGAGTAGTGTTGCGCCCAAGAGGGGCGTCACCCAGAGACTCCCACCTCCTCCACTACCCGCAGAGTTTAATACATGCTCCAGCTGTAGAATGGCGGTGGTATTGGGAGTGCAGTTCATTGTAGTTCAATGAAAGGTCATAGGTCGATATGATCTTATAAGCAATAGTCTCACATTTCACGAAGGAAATCCACTAATAGTTGTTCTTCCTTACAGAAAGTGTTTTTCTAGATAGCTATATTAAACTATTTATTGACATCATAAGCAAACTGCAGTATAATAAGCAAACTGTCAAGCTCCAGTAAATTACACACTACATAAATACAAGAAACTCTGTAAACAGCCTATTGGTGCACAGTGTCCAATGTGGAGTAGTATAGCCAATGTCAGTCCTATTGATCCATGGAGGACTTCTGAGAAGACCTCTGACACAGTTGACAGCTCCAGTATAGCTACACAGGGCTTGGTGTTGATATGGTAATCGCTCCTCAGTGCAGAGCACTTTAGCGTAGATTGAAGCTAGCAGGCATCCTCAGAAGTAACACCCCTTCAGAGTATATAGTAAGCCTGGGGCTCTGAACTGGATAAAATGGAGTCTTTTGGCATCCTTCAACAAGATTCACATAAAATATATAGACACAGATACACTCTGCCATCATAATGTCAGTTCTGTTTGAATATATCTTGACCGAACGGTTACACTGAATCCAGTGGAAGTATTGTTTCTTGTACCATCACAAGCTAGCTTTGACAGAAGAGCCATCCACAGGTGGTTAGTCTATGTATCTAAAGGCATAAGAAATGGTATTCAGACCCAACGGATCCTGTCGTCTGGATAATATGTTGGTTGTTTGTATCCAGTCAGTCATTCATGTCTTCCATGTTTCTCAGCAGGCACAAAGTCATTCTGGTTCTGAGGGTCTTCATGCGCCCTGTGGTTCAGTTTCATGAAGTACTTGTTACGTCTGACGTTCTGGCCACACCCACTCTGTCACCTTGGTGATGAGCTAGCATGGCTCTATAGATTTATGAGGAATTTGTCTGTGCACCAGGGTGCAGATTTAGACACCCAGGACTCACTGGCAGAGTGGTGAATATACAGAAGCATGTGGACACACACACACACACACACACAAACACACAAAATAAAAAAGGAAATCTCATACAGTACAGTTCGAATGTTTTATTTTAAGTGGTGGAATGTAAAGCTCTGTTGATGAACTAACAAATGCATGGATTAAAAAATAAGAACATGAAATTCATTTTTTGGGAGAAAGTAAAACAGGTGAGAAATAAAATACTATTGTCATTATTATTTTGATGCTTGTCCACATGCTTAGTAGGCGGTTTGTTAAAATGGCCACAAGGAGGCACTGCTTAACCAACTATATCACATCTTCACAACATTCTGCCAATTTCAAAATGTCAGCAAGTTCCCAGTTGCCTGCAATAAGTGCAGAAGGCAAGGCACATGTACATTCATGTTCTAAGAATTAGTAAAAATGAAATTGTGAAATTCAACAAGCTATTATTATTAAATCCATGAAATTATAAAAAGAAATAATGCATGTAGAAAAACTTACTTGGCTCAGTATTTCAGTAGCAGTCGTCTATAAATACTTGATCAGCCCACATAATAATGTTTGATTCCCTTAGTGTTTATTGCTAAAATATTTTAATAAGATGTCACTATTTATCTTAGCTAGTTCATCTAGCTTCATGAACTGTAGAAGGTACTATTGCCTGTGGCAGTTTGGCACAAATGTTTGTATCAATTTACAATATGTATGTGTAACAAAAAAATAATCATTGTATTTTGTCAGTACAAAATTGTCCATATTATAAAATCACGATTAACAGTAAATACATTTTAACCACTAACATTGGAATTAGCAACATACTCAAATCCCTATTGACCTACTGTAGTGATGAAGGAAATTACTATACTCAACCTTGCCAAACCTTGAAACGTCCAGACAAGAAGGCTTTGATGTAGTGTGGTATCAATATGAAGTTAGAGTTAGCTAAGAGTAGGATGGAGACTGTTCCATAGGCTTCAACCATTAATGCTTGCGCTTGAAAAGAGCCTCCACTGAAAAGCACATGGAAATCCAATATTTGTATTAAACATTAAATACATGCTTCAGGTGTATGTGCTATGAACCATTCTGATATATTGTGTGTGGAAACAGAAATAACTCAGCGCCTTGGTAACAATGTATTCAATGTATTTATCTTTCACTAAAATAAATATTAATACAAGTATACAGATTTATAAAGTACTTAAGTCCATATAGTCAAGACCCAATTCTCCCTCCCCCAACAGCTATCGTTGCCATAGCAATCAAATGCCCTGAAGTGAAGCAAAGACTAATAATAGGAAGAGATTACTTAAAAGTTATCAGTTGAACAACATATGCATGTTTCCAATTCAGAGAGAAATGCAATGAATGTTAGTTATGAAGTTAGTCACTTACTGCTGTACTCCTGTGGGGACATCGGAGCGCTTATGACATCATTAAAGTGCTTCAGCCAATCATGCTGGTCGCCTTCTGTCTCGCAAGTAAACAGGAAAGACCGTTCAGGCGTTGTTATGGTGATGCCATGTTGCCAGGCACCATTATAGTGGGTGCCGTGGGGCAAGCCGGGAGAGGCACTGTAGCCTTGATCCTTGTTGCCAAGAAACACCTCTCCTTTTGCAAAGGCATCCTGCAGCAAGGGGAGGGTAACAGACACATCATATCCTTATGTCTTGACGTCTACATGTCATAGGTGGCTTAGGCCAAACAAGATGGCCTCTCCCAGTTGAAGCCAATAACATTCATTATATCTTCACAACAGCACATGTCAAGGTATGGGGCATATTAAACGGTAAACTTAATGATTCCGAGTTTGCTGTCGTGATCAGTGAGTTGAATGCAGTAGAAATTACTTCAGCCACTTTGACAAAGACCAAATGGTCACGGCCAGACGACTGGGTTGGAGCATCTCCCAAACAGCAAGGCTTGTGGGGTGCTGCTCACACACTCAGTGGTGAGAACTATACCCAAAATGGACAGAGAAGGGATTAACCATGAATGTGAGGGCAATGAAAAACAAATAGAAGGGCTAATGTAGCACATGTCACAGTAGACCTTCATTCATTTCAATGAGCGCTGGGCGACGGTGATTGGGAAAGTTGATCAACATGGAACTTTATTCCATGGTGTAGCGACTAAACAATAATAGAGTAGACGGGGTAGTAGTAGTCTCGGCGATGCCCCTCCCTCTTCATGGCGATTGAAAAAGGAGGAGAAACTGTGTGCTTTCATTTACCGGGACATATATGTATACGTGTATCTACAATTTACATAGTTTGTTCATGAGTTTGTTTATCTAACGCATGTAGCAAGGCAGATACATTAGCATACTTCGTGACAGGGCAGACACGCCCACCAGCGACGACTGCAAAGCGACCTGGCTACAACTACAAAATCATCAGGTGCAGTGTTATGGGCGGAATGTGGTCAAACTCACAGTACATTGCACCCTGCTACATACGGGGCTGCAAAACATGTTTTGGCTCATCGGTGTACATTATCATGCCTCTTTTAGATTTCTAATAGACTGCAACTCTGATTTATTTTTGAAACAACACAATGCTACTGTATTGTAGCTACATATATTACAAATAACAATAATATTAACAAGTAATCTATTATGTGGCAGCCTCTGTGCTACAGTATGTTGTCTAGACTTCCTTTGTATCTTTACAATCCAAGGGAGGTGAACATTCTTTTTGGTCATCTCCATTCAATTATTGCATTAGTAGCTAGACTGAGCTAATCTGGTTATATTGTTTATTGAGTTGTGTTGGGCACTCAGCATTGTCAGCCTATGAATATGGGTATACTGTTATAAAAATGCAGGCAGGAAAGTAAAGTCAGATTGGAGATTTCATGAGATATGATTTCCCCAATGAAACGTCAAAGAAACACACTACACTATATTGTTCCCCGTTATTGCTTAGTAACTAAAAATGAAGGCTTATCTAGGGAATTCATGTAATTTTACATTTGCAGTCATTGAACGGTACATTAAGAACATCATCAGAAATACATAAAATACAAAATAAAATAAAATGTTTGATTATGCATGTGCTTGTGTGTGTTGAATGAAGCCTTACCAGAGGATCTTTGAAGTACATGAGCCGCCTGTGGTCTAAAGTGAACCAGCGCTTCTTAAATCCTTCTGTTTGCTAAAGAAAGAAGAAAGATTAATGATTCAACATTACGTTGCTCTCTCTTGACTGAATACAGTATGCATTACAATAATACAGTAATAGTAAACCTATCTCAGTTAATGTCAGGAAAAATGACCAAACAATGCATCCCGTGTCTTGTGTCTTGTGTGTGTTTTGATCTTTACATGAATGTTGGCAGTATTTATTTCCTTTTGATGTTATTCTAAGACGGTCATGCATGTAACACTCCATTTCAACATTCCACCTATAGCACATTGTCTTTAACAAAGAATATAGTCTTTTTTGTCCTTTAGGGTAAAACTGTCATCTGCTATTGTCATTGGTATTTTTCCATCAAATTGGGCTTTTTTGTTGGCTTTTACACCAACAATATGCCATTCTAAAATATTCTTTCCTAGCCTTGATAGCTTCAATTCATAATATATTCACATAAAGCATCTGTCACGCCCTGGCGTGCTCTCGCACGCCGTCACTGGAGTGCTGACAGCCGATCAGGGCCTCCCTCACCCGTTCCTCCTCCCGTGATTGCTCCCCTGTCCTTATCTACTGTGCACTTGTGTTCACCCATTGCGGGTTATTCTTTGTACCAGCTAAGGCTAACGTTGTTTTTTGTGTCTCTTTGTATTTCTTCATGTTAATAAAACCGTTGTTTCTTTCTTGCCTCCGTTTTCACGCCGTTTATGTTACAGCATCGTTGATCAACAATGTTCACTTACTATATCACTGTGTTTGAAATCCACTGAGAATATGAGACCAAAGCACACGGAATATTTTAGTGCGATGCAACCTCTATTTTTTTTAAAGCCTCACATAACAAGGACATTTAAGCCCCAGAAGTTGTTCTCATGAATGAGTTTGATGTCCATAAACAGGGTCTGAATGTTTCATAGGCGTTTCTGCAAGCGATTTCGTCCGTAAGTATTTCTGAGATAGGTGGAGGAAATGAATTATGACACCAATTTGGGAAATCAGCAGAACGCACCGAGTTTGAGTCCTTTCATCTCCCAGCCTGACAGATGCAGATTAAACCTAGACTGTTTATGTGTGTGCCCATAAAGGACTTGGGTGCATGTGTCTGAATCCAAGACCAGCTCGTTGTTGTGTCAGGAAGTACTGGGTTTGTGCTTCTGTGTGTGTGTGTGCATTTAAATCTAGATTGTGCCAAGTGACTAGACATTTAACATATTTATGGATGTGCTGTGTGTGTATATGTATGTGTTAATGTGTGTGTATATGTATGTGTATATGTATGTGACACACTGTGTCACATTGTATGCATTTTTACACTTCTGTTGTGTAAATCTGTGCATGTGAGTCTGACACCTGCGGATTAAAGGGAATTCCTGCCAAGAAAATTGGCAGACATGGTTCGGTAAGGTTTCAGTCACAAATGAATGCCAGTTAAGCGAGATATGGAAAATGAGGTCCACTTCACAACCAGCAAGGATTCCCCTTTAAGTCAATTCCAAGCTGGAAGCCTTTCATTCCCTCTGAGAGGGAGAGACAAAGAAATGGCGGCAGGCCAGCAATCACACCTCACACATCAGTCAAATGAATGGCCCTGGCAGGTAGGCTCTGACAGATTAGTCAGTCAGCCTCTTAACCTGACTCACACTCAATTATAGGCCCAGAGAGAGCTTGGATCAGAGGAGTATGGGCAAATTGTTTCAGACTTGTTAAATGGGAAACTTCCTGATTAGAGGTGGCGGTGATGCACTGTGGTTCAGTGTACAGTATGTGTTGTCTGTGCGTGCGTGCGTGCGTGCGTGCGTGCGTGCGTGCGTGCGTGCGTGCGTGCGTGTGTGTTTACTGACCCTGGGTCCTGTTTTTTCCATATAGCCCTCCTTCAGGAAGTCCCTGGTCAACTTTGGCATGAGCTGATAAACACGATAATAGATCAACATACAATATACCTCTGTGTGTGTGTGTGTATGTATGTGTGTTTAAGTACCTCTACATCCGTAGCCCCCGGGAAGGCAACTTTTAGATAGTGAAGCTGAACTGCCCGAATTGAATTAAACCAGTCTACGATCTCCTAATGCATATTGAGAGAGAGAGAGAGAAATTCATTATATGGGATGCAGTATAATACATTTGAACTTATTTTATTTCCATAGCCATGCTATATAGAGTAATGGGCTTTATGTGATTTGTAAGAAAATTCGTTGAAAACAATATTTCCTTAATAGAAAGAAATATTTAGAAAGACAGAGAAAGAAAACACACACTCACCTTGGGATTGTCGTGATAGACAAATATATTGCGGGTGATGTAGTCTTTGAGGTAGGTGATCTGCAGGCCATTGGGGTTTCCTATCTTCTCTGGTTGGAAGCTGGCATTGATGGAGTCCACCTTTATCACCGCCTTGGGCTCCTTGGCCTGGAAGAAAGGTGCAGGAGAGAGAAAAGTGTATTTTTTTGTGTAGCCTGCCCCACAGTATCGATGTATTACAATACTTCCCCTGTTCAGTTCAGTTTTTGTTCTCCAATTAGCACAAATTTTAAAAAGGGGAAAGAATCCACCATGACACCCAAAAAAATGTGTTGTTGTCAAATTATCCCAATGCAAGAATATAGAGTGTAATTCCACAACTACACTCTATATACTATATATTTTGGTATTTACTGTACTTTAATTTAGCATTTCTTAATTATTTGTGAAAATGTAACTATAGGTAGAGGCTTTTAATAATCCCACCGGGTTTTATTCCTCTCCCAGCACTGTATAATAATTGTTAATTTTCTGACGTATTTTAAATTGGTGCAGAATAACAAAATAAAATAAAATACTCTTTTATAAGTGTGTGTGTATGTGTAAGATGAAGACAGTTATTCAGTCAATCTAACATTGATTCTATAAACATCAGTAAAAGCTATGACATTGAGAACCATAGCAATTGTTTATGTATCCTGCAACATGACCTCTACCTTTGGGAAAATAATTACAATATGTGATTCTGTGTGTTTAAGACATAACACACAAAGGATCACAGGGGATTTAAAAAACTCTTATTATAACCAATTGCTTGTCAGTGTGAATGCAGCCCTTCTCCAGCATGAATTAACAGTGTGAGACAAACAAATTGGACAAAAAGCGCTTCAATTACACTCTTCCGCCAAACATGAAACCCCAAGACTTTACACAGCTCAGAGCTTCAAGGAAAACCTACCCAATTAATGTATTGGCAAGCATAAGACGCATGTTGTTTGCTTTGGCAGTGCCGTAACTGCATTAGGGAGCTTGTTTAGTTCTGCACCGAAACCTTGAGTTAAATGAAAATAATATGACCAGTGACAATAAGCATGCTCTACTACTACACACCCACCTACTCACTTAGTGTAGCAAACCAGAAACACAATGTCTAACCTCACCAGGAGGAATAGTTAAAACGACAGAGAACGCCACTCTTGTTGCTTTGGGTGGTGCAGGCCGGGTTTTGACACTCACCTACAGACAGAATACTGGTGAGGTGGTCCTGTTTGAACCTGTCTAGACACTCAGATATCAGATGTAATGCGTGTGAGAACATACAGGTATGTATATGTGCATGTGTTAAATGAAGAAGAAGAAATAAGAACCAGATAACAAACAAAAATGTCTTCTATGCGGTTATAGTTTATGGTAGTTTACTGTCATATCATAGTTCACCCTGTGTGTGTGTGTGTGTCTAAGAGATTATATACATACACTATATATGCACGCACACACACACCCATACACATATTTGAATCAACATATGCTGCTCTCCAAAGGTGGTTCTTTCCAGGAACATGCCTGCATTTTCCAGTAGGTTAATGCAAATAGCATTGACTGCATAAGCAGTAGGTGTTGGAGTGGTGGGTGCTAGATTAGCTTGTCTGCTGTCCTAACCTGTATCTTATTGAGAAAGTGTGGTGCATCATAGAGCACAAAATATGGAAACAAAGGCTCTGTATCTGTACAATTGTTTACTTAAAGACCTAAATAATAGAAGAAAGGGTGGGGCAGTTCTACTTGATAAACTTCACAAATGGGTGTCTTCAGAGCCAACACATTATAAAAGTGAAAGTAAAGTAGAGTCATCAGTTTTGAAATGAGTGGATATTTTCACAAAATAATTAATTCAAGTCACAAAGTAAAACCTCATATAATTTGTTAATCTATTAATCTAGCAAAGGTTGAATGTCATAAATGTCTTACATCATATTTAATGAAGTATTTGAGAGTTCCCTCCCTCTCAGAAAGGATAAATCGTCTGTTGAGGAACTGACCATTGTCCCGCCCCCTTTTCATCAGCATGCCGTCTCTAATTCCTGTTGTAAAACACACACAATTAGAACATTATTAATGTGTACCCAGTCATAATTTGACACAAAGAAGGTAAGTAGGTCTGTGTGTGTGTGTGCGTTTACTCACCTTCCTCGTGTAATTGGTTGGTCCTAGCCTCACAAAACTCTTTTCTCTCATATTTTGCTTTTATCCACTGCTCTCTCAACACCCTACACATACACACAACAGGTGAAAAGTCAACTATGTGCCCTTGTCGCTCATAAAGGCTTCCACAGTAGATGAAAGCAGGCAGAAGATACAGGTTGTATATTCTAAAGTGAGCAAGAAAGTAAAAGGTTCTGTAAATAATCGCTTGCCCTTATAATTGCAGATGTAGAGCTTGTAAGATTATTAGGTTTTATCAGGCTAGTTTACTATAGTCAGTAACAAAACATGTGTACAATGTGTGCAGATGTACCTTCCTCTTTACTAGCATTTAAAATATAAGCCTCATCCTACAGTATGTGTTTT
The DNA here is from genome assembly GCA_025399855.1 of Forbesichthys papilliferus. Classification (NCBI taxonomy): domain Eukaryota; kingdom Metazoa; phylum Chordata; class Actinopteri; order Percopsiformes; family Amblyopsidae; genus Forbesichthys; species Forbesichthys papilliferus. Next base: position 33,551 of record JAODOY010075203.1, read on the forward strand.
AAGGCTCTTTAGCTCCATACACACTTGAAGAGGCTAGCAGTGTGTAGTGTAAAGACCGTGATAATGACATGCAGCAATGACAGACTATTTAATGGTTGGCAACACGGGTACCGAGATCTAATTTCAATTTGAGGTAATGTTATTGAGGCGTCTACCAATGGGATGCAAGGATATTGTGGATTGACAGATGAAAGAAACATTTTGGATGGGCAGTGTCTGGAATGTCCAAAAAAACTACTTTCATCTACAAAGCAATGGGAGACAAGCATTATACTGTGTCTAGATATAGATGTGTCTTAACATGTAGTATCATGTTTTCATCGGTGTGCAGATACAGCACATGACATTCCTGTCATCAGGTTTGACATTCCTGTCATTCTACCAGGAAATATTGCCGTAATCCACAACTATGTTGTGTTATGGGAAAGCATAGATATGAATACAATTATCAGAAGGAAGTCATTCTTTTCAAGTCATTTAAGTCTCAGTTGGAACAATATTAACAAAATAAACTTTTTTTTTTGACACAGCACCTTGAAATAGGTTCATAATATCTAACAATTTTCAGTATCATACATTACACTGTAATAAACCTTTTTAGAAGTTATTTTATTTTTAATTGAAAGAAAAAATAATTTATTTTAATCATTTCTTCTCTGCTTATTGTAAAGCTGTAATGCTAGCGTTTCCACCAATCAGAATCTAGGTAAAGGCTTTTCAGGCTTTCTTGCAGAGTAATATCAACATAAAACACACAAAAACCTAATAACAGTGAAAACATTTTTCAGCAGCCCAAAAACATGTAAACGGTTTACTGTTTGCATATCAACACGATATGTGCCGTGTTGCTCGCCTGTTTATGTTTCCTACGACACTTTAGTCTTCTCTTGATTTCATTTTGAATTAACAAAAGGCATACTGTAGAAAGGCCTACATTTGACAACGCAAACACCAGGCTACCATATGTCATTGTTATGGTTTGCTCTTTACTAGCTGTCAGTAATAGTCCTGCAACTTCCTTGTTGTGGTTTTCTGTGTTGTCCGTGCAGACTCAGAAGGTAGCTGAAAGAGCGCACAATCACGACGACATGAATGGTAATTAGGCTGTCGCCAGAAGACACCCAGTCCCTAGTCCACGCCTTGGTGTAGTTCTAGCTTTAGGGCAACTCAGTGACCTGATCAAAGTAGTTATCAGCAGTGTTTTGTCTGTGTGTACTCACTGGCAGTCTTTGTGGGTAGGTTTGTAGTAATACACGGGAACTGTTGCCTCGTATTTAGCCTTCATCAGCAGATTGCCAGTCTCTTCCATCAACTGACAGAACGCACATGCACACCCACCCACACAGTGAGGAGAAATGAAGATAAACGATACATCTCACAGACGTAATATTTGATATTGTTTCACACTGCATCATGAATCCTTTACTTGCTTGCTTTTCTCTCAGTTAAAAGGTTTGGTCTTCGGCACGAAGATTAATGCAATCCATCTTTTGTTATACTACTATTCTTCAAACATCTGCTGGAACAATCTACTTTAAGACCATTTAGGTCTTAAATGTAAATATACCAATAACTATAATAACAACATTCCTGCGGCACCATTCCTGGGCTAACTATTATTAGCAGCAGCAGCAGGCCAACACCTACGCTTGCTGAAGTGACCCTTCGTATCCTACCGTCCATCCTGTCACCTTCTGTGACTATGAAAGGACGGTCTCTGGCTCTCTACTTGGTAGATTTTGAATGAAATGTTTGAATGAATAGTCTGTTTTAAAGATTCCAGACCTTATTGCGGTGTCCTGCAAGTCATCCACACTGTAAATGTGTTATGTGCATTGTACTATACAGTATGTACTGTAAATGTGTTATGTGCATTGTACTATACAGCATG